>OU015493.1:4150345-4152845 GCA_907164885.2 Dolomedes plantarius
TCTGCGCATGTGCCAGGAGAGTAGACGCGCGATTTTTTTACTTAGAACTACGCAGATTGATTTGGGAACTCGCTGCGTGCGGTCGCCCTACTCGGCGTCGCCGAATGTTAAAATGGCAAACTAGGGAAAAAGACTTAGAGAGTGGTGTTCTTAAGAAGAATTCAATAAAGTAATTTAACGCGTGGACTGATGTATTGTTCAATTCGTATTCCCACGCACCACCAACGTAATGAACCATAACTGCAATTTAAAGATGTTAGAACAGGCAAACCTCTTGCCTGTCATATATATATATATATATATATATATATATATATATATATATATATATATATATATATATATATAAGGTGTTTGTATGTTGCGAAGCTTTCGCGTGCGAGTAAACTAAGATGAAAGAGGAACCGTTTCATTGGTAGCCATCTTTTATGTGTCCAATAACAATGGTGCGTAAGAATATTACAAAACACCTTCGGACACGCTATTGGAGGGGAAGCATCACGCAAAACAGGGAGACGTGGACACATTTGTAGACAATATCAAAAGTGGAACAGGACACAAACTCGTCGAATATGGGATACTCCACGTATGAATCTTCCTCTGAACCGTGCCGTATCGACACATCCGGGGAAAGCACGAGAGGTCCAAAAGTCAACGTTTCACTTGGATTTTTTAAACGAACGGTACAATGTGTCATTTTCCATTACCAATTCGTCAGAACTTGGTCAAATGGTGCCTCATTTGTCGAAGTAGGAAGTGATCGTCACCCAAAAATCACCTTCTAGAAATAATATATTTGATATACATTGTTTGTCTACATATAGGTGTGTGTGTGTGTGTGTGTAGCAATTGGACTATATATATATATATATATATATATATATATATATATATATATATATATATATATATATATATATATATATATATATATATATATATATATATATATATATATATATATATATATATATATATATATATATATATATATATATATATATATATATATATATACTTGTGTTTCAGCTGGAATGCTGCGGGGCCATGCACCCGAGCGACTGGGCCCACTCTCGCCTCAACAGCAACGACAAGAGCGCCGTGGAGGTGGGCATCTCGAAGACCGTCGGCTACTACAGCCTACCGGCCACCTGCTGCCGGAGCAAGGAGGTCGACGCCTGCGAGCTGCACAGGAAGGTCAAGTTCGCCGGACACGTCTTCGATGGCATTCACACAGAGGTAGGCAACACCCCGTGCTTTTCAGTCGGCTCATTTTTTGGCATGCCATGGATTGAAAAAGCGATACATACAAACATACATACATACACACCCACCGACCCCCCCCCCCCCACACACACACATATATATATATATATATATATATATATATATATATATATATATATATATATATATATATATATATATATATGTATATATATATATATATATATATAAATATATATATATATATATATATACATACATAATTTATACATATATATATATTATATATATATATATATACATACATACATATATGCATATATATATATATATATATATATATATATATATGTATATATATATATATATATATATATAAATATATATATATATACATACATACATATGTACATATATTTGTATGTATATATATATATATTTATATATATATATATATATATATATATATATATATAAATATAAATAAGAATAAGATGAAAGAGAAAACCAGTAATAGCTCTAAAGCTACATGAAGCCAGGAACATCCAACATGTAAAGATAAGTAACTAAACTTTTAACACAACATATTATCAATACCACAGCCACAGAGCATAGAAAGAATTACATGAGAATCACTAACATCATAGGAGATATGTAATAATTGAAAATAAAGACACTTAACAGAATAATTAAACTAGTAGTTAAGCTAGCAGAAAGTTGAAAAAACTACTACTTACTTATATATATATACATACATACATATATACATATATATATATATATATATATATATATATATACTAGCGGACCCGACAGACGTTGTCCTGTTCAAACGTTGTAATTCTAGCTGAAGTACCCGGCGATGCACGGAATTTTAAGAATATTTGTTAACCAAAATCAATTTAAAAACTAAACACAGTATAAGTAACATAGGAAAGATTTACCCTTTATCATTGGAGCAAAAAATTCTGAAAAGTAAAACATAAAATATATAAATTTATAATAAACCTATAAAAATCCATTAAAAAACTAAACGCAGTATAAATAACATAGGAAAAAAAGCATACGAAATGTTATACACATTAATAATATGAAAACCCAATTAAAAATGTATAAATGCATAATAAACTCCTCAGATTTCAGCTATATTCGGTATTTCATCATAAAAAAGCTGAAAAAAATAAAAATAAATTAAAATAATAATTTTAAAAAATCATAAAATAACATTAAAATTAAAATTAAAAAATAATAAAATAAAATAAAATAATAATTA
>OU015493.1:4157845-4188709 GCA_907164885.2 Dolomedes plantarius
TATATATATATATATATATATATATATATATTATTTTAGTGTTTAGGAAAACTTGCTTGTACATATTGTGTTATGTCTTGTATCCGTCACTCTAAAAGGATACGGTTCTTAAGTATTATTTCTCTCGATTCACGTTGAAACATCCTTTTTTTTTCAGGGTTGCGTGCCCCGTCTGCAGCGCTACTTCTACGACAACATACTGATCATGATCGGCATCGGAATCGGAATCGGCATCATTCAAGTGAGTTGGAGCATTCCTTCTTCTCGAGTAGGATATAAGCAGTGGGGCCGTCCAGAACGGGGTCTCGAATCGGTTTACAAAAATCAAATACCGACGAAATATACTGTGTATACAGAAATTTTTATGCATACACACCGTGTATACATAAAAAAATATTTGTCGGGTTGATCGGAAGTTTATGCGGGATTAGGACAGACAACTTGGACTGAAAAACAAAAAAATTGACTGATGCATAAAATGAATGATCGATAATCATTTTCTACGGCATCGCTTTTCAATTCCTGCTTTAGCTTTGACTCAAAATGTTGCAGTTCCCGTTTACAATAGAAATTCAAATAAATGCAGCTGGTAATAATCTGACTTGTGAATGTCCCATCCAAAAGCATCCAGTTTCTGTGAGTCACGTATCGTGTTGAAGGATCATCTATGGACTCGTTTGGTGTTAAAATTGTCCATCTGACGACAGTAGATGTCTGCAGGAACTGTTTGGTTTTTTCTAACAGTTCGCAACAGACCGTACCTTCTAACATTTCTCAACAGTCCGTATCCTATGCACAGAAAAACCTTTGGAGGCAATCCTGGCTTTGGTGCTTTTCTTTCGGGCCCAACCATTGTCTTTTTCGTATAAAATCATCATTAAACCTCGAACCGGCCCATGAATTTGTTGCCACTATCAGGACTATCGGTCAAATCGACCCCCCAAGCCTAAAGAGATGTTATTTTTGCGTTATTACGATGGAACTGCATGTTGCACAGGGTTGTTTGATTTATATTAGTGAGGAATAGTGAGGGAAAAAATCATCTACACTTATTTATTTAATTTATTTTGATCTGGTATCTACATCATCAAATCGTAGGGCTCCTAAAAGAATTGCACAATGTTTGTCAGACATAATTTCTCGAAAAATTAGCCTGCCACTGATTGAGGTAGAGAAGAGTGATGTCGAGTCTTCACAGGATACTTCAAAAATCGCACACAACACTGAAATCCCTAACGGGGCCATCCCTATCAGGACCGGTAGGCCTGTTATTGCTCAGTGGTAATAACAGCCCTACCGGTCATTTTGACCGCCATACTTTTAGTTCCACCGCTGCCGGTTTGAGGGTTCTGGATCCACTTTCCATCACCAATCACAATTCACTTTAAACCAGGCTCTACCTCGGGAAGTGCCAAGTGATTGTTCTTGTGGGACCCTTAAACGCTTCAAAATTAAGACGTTTCAAATGAAGAAAAAAATGACAATTGTGAAGCCTCTCGGCTATTTCCGTACGTGGAGCTGACCGGAACATGATTCATCGTCATCCACTTGCCGCTTCTAGGTTCGTCCTCGAGAATGAAACTTCCCTCTCGCAATTTTTCAGTCGCATTGACACTCACTGATAACATCTGGGTGGCTTCCGATTGGCGCCTGAGGCCATATCGCGATACGATATTTGCCTGTTGTGGCAAATATCGTCATTTGCATGGGTGTCCAAACACTAATTGGTAGATAGTGTATATATAAATACATAGGGGAAACTCTTGTACCTAGGGCCGGCTATTTTCAAATGGCAGTATCTTTACTTATAATTAACTTACAATAATAAAAACAGTTTGTATACATTGCGTGCTTTATTCCCTTTAAATAAAAATCACATCAAGTGTAGAAAAATAATTTGTAAATGATATTGAAAATTTAAAAAAAATTACAAATGGCCCTAGATACAATAACACTATTGTACCTAGGGCCAGTTATTTCCAAAAACTGAAATTGTTGTTTACAATAAAAAAAAACAATTTGTATGCATTATTTCTTTCATGCTTCTAAAATCTTCGTGTGGAAGAAATGTTAATTGTAGGCAATGTCTTAAAGGAAGAAATGTTCATCACTTTCTAATGTATGTTTTTTCTCCATTGTCTTCTTAATGATCTCACATAATTTTTCTGTTTCAAACACAGAATTCTACACCTGCCAAGTTTTCGTCCACCTCTTTTCTACCAGAGGCCACGGCCTTAGGTAGGGTTTTCGATTTTAAGCAATTTTTTAAAACCCGGGTTTCGGGTTTGACAGGATTTTTTATTTAAAACCCGGATTTTCTCGGGTTTACTTGGTTGGTTCCAGGGGGTCAATAGCAAAAAACTAAAATAATAAATAGTTTATTTGAAGCATTTAATTTATTTCAGAATTTCAAATGTAAAAAATAACAGTAAATAAATTCAATGTTAATAAACATATACATATATGTATAACATAAATAAAAGTGGTACAAATATCTCATTTTTTATAAATCTGCCTTACAACCATCATTGCACTCAACGTATCATCATCGAGTCGGCTTCTGAGTTTATTAGCCATTACAGAAAATGCTCGTTCTGCTTCCGCCTAAGTTGGTCGAATTGTTGTTAAAGACTTGAAAAGTTTATCTAGCATTTCAGGTCGGCTTTTTGTTGCCCGAAACAACTCAATTTCTTTTCTTATGATATGTGAACCAGATTTTGATTTTTTATGATTTTCCTTATTATCATTCTCCTGCAGAAATATACTAAGCTCATCAGATAGGGACATTTGTCCCTATCTGATGTCACTTCGTCTCATTGTATTTTTTATTCATTTGTTTGAGAACCGTACCGAGTCCGACTTGTTAAATTCGGTCTTCGTTCCAAATTAAAGAATATAATTGGTATTCTACTGTATTAGATAAATAACTAATTCCCCGGATTTACATTGAAAATTC
This sequence comes from Dolomedes plantarius, assembly GCA_907164885.2. NCBI lineage: Eukaryota > Metazoa > Arthropoda > Arachnida > Araneae > Dolomedidae > Dolomedes > Dolomedes plantarius. Next base: position 4,160,802 of record OU015493.1, read on the forward strand.
TCCGGGTTTCGGGTTCGTAAAATATTTGAAAAACCCGGGTTCGGGGAAACCCGGGTCAAAAACCCTAGCCCTAGGTACAAGACAAGATTATGGCCCTAGGTACAAGATGTTGTTGTTTTTGGCAAAATGGCTTCCATAGCCAAAGACCTGCAGAAACCAAACTTTGTTTTTGTATCATTTTTTCCTTTAATGATTACAAAAATTATCTGCTATACATTAAAACATAAGTTTGCACTTACTTTCACAAAATAAGACTTCAAATTGAAGCGAAAAAAATTAGTTTTGATCATCCAATCAAGACTTTCTTTTCTATTTAAATATAGCTTCTTCTTGCTTTCGTTAAAAATGGCCGTTATGATTTGAAACAGTGTTGTCACTCACTCCAATGAGTAAAAATGCTGTAAAATAATAATTATTTAAATAAAGCACGGTGGCCCTAGGTACAAGAGTTTCCACTACCTAATTCTGTTTTTGCACGATAGATACGTTCCTGAAGAATACGTGTAAAAACAAATGACATTGTATCTATGGAAGAAATGAAAATCAGTAAAAATAATTTTTTAAAAAATCATATGAAAATATTCGTTTTAAACTTATTTTATTTCAATAAAATGCACATGCAATAATATGTAATGAAGATGGAAAAAAAATCCTTCATGAACAAAAAAAAAAAGGACTAAAATTTTTTTATTCATTTAATAAACGGCGCATACGTTTGCGTACGACTGGAATATCACTGCTATCACTATAAATATCGTGACTTCTTCCCCTATTAATGAAATTCTCTCTGTGATTTCTTGAGAAAAATCACGAGTCTCCTCCGGTGCTGATGATTCACCGGTTTTGCGATCGAATTCAGTTATTAACCGTTGTGTTCGTGTTTTGGTTAAGGCTGCTATGTACTAAGAAGAAAATCGTATTTCCCTTTTCCTCTTCTTGCAGACTCTTGTGATGAGAGGAGTCCAGTCGACAGTTCGAGAATTCCACCCCCACCCCCCTAGGATTGACATTTTGAGGGATTGTAATGGCTCTTTCTCTATATGGAGTTAAGCGCTGCCCCCCCAAATTTTTTATTTAAAATATATTTTTGTCAACTATTTACAGGTACAAAAATGCCGATATTCCAATAAAATTGGTATTGTCAGATAGCCCGAAGTTTTCTGCAATGCGCTACAGGATTCATTTTATAAATTTCGTCCACGAAGGAATTTAGGAGCGTTTAAAACACACTCTACCAGATTTTTCCCCGAATAATTTAAATTTTAAAATATTAATTGCATTTTTAATAAAAAAACGAAAAATGTACACAAATGTAAAATTTCTTTCTCGGAGACAATTTTTTAAAAAAAAATCTTTGAATCTAAGTCTTTGAATCCGTGGACACATTTTCTCCATAGGTTAACATTGAGGTGAGCGAATCCAATGGGGTTAGTACATAGCAGCCTTAAGCCGTTATATAATTCTCTGTAAGAGGCTGTCAACAACTTGAGTTCACGTTGAAACTTCCCAGCGCTTTCCTCATAAGGGTCATGTCTGACAAAATGATTACCCCATTTTTTGGCCAGTTCCAGACCTTCTTTTATTAAATCTGCATTTAGAACAGGATCATTTTCTGTCATTATCACTACGTTCTGTGGGATTCGGAGTCTTAATGGCAACCTCTAATATTTCATCTCCGCTTAAGACTAATAATTCATCAATATCTCCAAACGATAGGTCATCGAATTCTTCTCCACCAATTGTGTGTCATTGTAATTGTTAGGTTATTAGGAAAGAGTTGAAACATCAAGCTTTATTTACAGCAGCAACTATATACATTTTTTAGTAAAAGGTTTAAAACGAGAAGCGCATAATTACTGACCCCTCATAAACACAGCCGCACGCCAGTGAGACAACAGGCGAAGTGCAGGCATAAGTGCGCCAACCTTGGCGGCGGCTGAGCTCTATCGCAGCCTTTGGCGACAAACGGGGAATGAGCATTGAATATCCCAACAGTAATGGTGTTGGGAAATTCGGTCGTATTAGGGATGATGGGATCTTTGCTTTTTACACATTCTGGCCAAATGTGTAAATTTTCCAACACGCTTTCAAAGTTGCTGGTTTTAGTTCAGTTAACGCTAATCCAACTTGTTCGATACAATCCATAATTGAGGATTTCTTCCACACATCAGTGACTGTTAATGTTTCATCATTCAGTCTGTCCAAAACGTGTTGGAATGTCCGTTTTACGTAGTATGTTTTAAAAGTTGCAATTATACCTTGGTCTAGCGGTTGTATCGAAGATGTAGTATTCGGTGGCAGAAATAAAATTCGTACGTTTGGGTGTGTCCAAGACAGGATGGCCGGGTGCATTGTCAAGAATGAGAAGAACTTTAAAATTCGAGACCTTTCTCATTCACGTAACGTCTGACTTCTGGGACGAAACATTTGTTGAACCATTCTGTAAACATAGCAGTGCTCACCCAGGCCCTCTTGTTTGCCATCCAGTGAACAGGCAGTTTATTGATATCTACACCTTTCATTGAACGGGGGTTTAGGGCTCGTTTTACCAGCAGTGGTTTCAACATACGAAGTCCTGAAGCTTCGGAACAAAGTAATAAGGTCACACGATCCTTAGCTACCTTAAAACCACTAGCAGTTTTGGCTACATACCTTCTGTTCGTTTTACTACAGAAGGCTACATACCTTCATTCGTTTTCAGAAGAGACAACTTTCATCTGCGTTCCACGCTTGATCAGGAATCTTTAATAATTTTAGCAAGTTCCTGCAGGATTACTTTTGCAGCCGATTCATCTGCAGGTGCAGTTTCACCTTTAATTTTTACCATGTTTTTATTAACTTGCTTTCTTGTGTGTGTATTTGTCTAGTACAAATCTTGCAATCGATTTTTAACTAACTTCCCGACTAGCTAGACATTTGAAACTTTTAGAATAGCTCAGAACACGATGACAATGCATTTTTTAAACAGTTTTAGCCATCTTTAAGCAGAATTAAATTAATTTTCAGTTAATTTTGTTTTGTAGACTGGTGCAGCCATCTATTGGCCGGAAAGGGAACTAGTCAAATGCAACAAGTCAAATAAGTCAAACGCAAGTTAACTTCCAATTAACTTCATTTTCTTTCAAGTCGATGGGATAATTCATCAAAAAAATTTTAAAAAAGTATTTATTAATACATAAAATTGTCAAGTTTATAGGATTCAACAGAAAACTTAAAAACATGGTATATAAAAAGTCTTTTTAATCTTGTAATTATTATACTATGAAGAGCATGCCTTTTAAGAAACCCTGTCATCCAACCTGTATTTACAGAAAATTCATACTTTCTGTTTAACTTAGATGAAGTGCTTGGCTCCTTTTCTTTAATCTGTCTGTGAATTCTTAGTGCTTAATGGCATTTCCATCTACTGGTACTCTTTTTTGTGACTTACCTTCTATCCATATTACCGGAGCCTTTTCCATCTTTCCCTTCACAATATCACTTGTACAGTATATGATGATGAATTACCACTTACTTTTATTCCAGAACATACCGACTTCTTGATTGCAGCTTCATTTCTCTCAATTGTTCTAATGGTAGCTTCGTGTACACCAAAATGCTTTCCTACAGACATGGCACCTTGTCCAGTTGTCGACCTAAAATTTTTATTTTAAATTCCAAAGATATCGCTTTCCTTATCGTTTTAGTAATGGGTGAATTATGTGACATTATAAGAGGGCTACCGAAAAATATCTCAAATAAAATTAATAAATAAAGGTATGGAAAATTTGTAAACATCGACTTTCGGCACAATTTATAAGTTTTTATGTGCACCAATTTCACTACATGTAGATTCTTTCACTTTTAAACAGAGCTACATACTAAATGTCTTCCGAATCCACGATTACGGTAGATGTGCACCAAATTCAATAATAAGAATTACAAGATAAAAACAACTTTTTATGTACCATGTTTTTAAATTTTCTGTTCAATCCTATAAACTTGACAATGCTATGTATTAATAAATACTTTAAAAAAATTTTTTGATCCCATCCACTTGAAAGAAAATAAAGTTACTGGATGTTAACTTGCACATAACTTTTCGTTCCCGTTCCGGCCAATAGATGGCTGCAACAGTCTACAAAACAAAATTAACTGAAAATAACTGAAAATGAATTCAATCCTGCTTAAAGATGGCTAAAAGTATGTAAGGTATACATAAGATTCGATTCACAAGAATCGAACTTTTGAGTGAATGAATTAAAGAAGCTGCTTGAGATATGCTAATTTCGGCATCTTCATTGGTATAAATACCATGAAGCTTGATTAAAGAGAAGATGGTTGAAAAAGGTTGTAAAGGTTGATAGATAAGCGAGAGGGAGCTACGAGGTAAGCAGCTCCACTTGCTATCCTGCGCTAGTGCTTAGGGTGCCCAAAGTTTACGTGGCAGTACTGCTGGTTTGACTCTCTGCTGGTTTGTGAGTATTTTGCAAAGTGTATTTCTATTGAATGTTAATATATATTCCGCACAAGTAGTACGTATGCTTATTGCTGTAAAAGCAAATTCTATATGTGCAACGAATTCAATAAACATTGTTTCATGTATAAACTGTGTTTGTATCAAATTCATTTAGAGTGCCACTTCAAATTATATACACCCAAGTCTGGGTAGAAGTGAGCTATACTCTACAAGTATTAAAAAAATGCATTGTCATCGCGTTCTGAGCTATTCTAAAGGTTTCAAATGTCTAGCTAGTCGGGAAGTGAGTTAAAAATCGATTGCAGGATTTGTACTTGACAACACATACACACAAACAAGAAAGCAAGTTAATAAAAACGTATGTATATGTGTATATCTAGACGAGAGCACGCGTTTCAAAACACACACTAGCTGTTATATGAAATGTATCCGTGCGCGGTGCGTGTAATACCTATGGAAAACAGAAGTGATCTACTACCGATTCATTTTATTTACCTAGAGAGGAGTTGTGTCACGTGACCAACGAAAGTGACGAGCTCGCCCACGAAAGACAAGTTTAGCTCAACGTTGGAGTCGTCCACGGGTGGCAATTCACTCGAATAACACTTCGCAGTTGTAAATACATGCAAATAAGTTATGTCTGATAGAATAAAAGAAGAAAATGTTTTTGCGGACTGAATTCTTGAATCAAAACAGAACTGGATGCACTATCGCCAAAAATAATACGCCACAAATCAAATTTTGTTTTCTTAGAATTTAAGCAAAATAAAAATTGAGAAATTGGATTGGACCGCTCGTGTTCAATCAAAATGACTCGCGCAAAATGAGAATGAAATATTCATGAGAATGAAATATTCATGAAATATAAATGAGAATGAAATTTTGAATTCGTGTTCAATCAAATTCGTGTAAAAAAGGTTCGTACGAAAGCAGAATTAGGTGTGTGTGTGTGCATATATATACAGTGATTTCCGCTTATAAGAATCACGTTTGTTATTACTGTTTTTGATTCTTATAAGCGGTTGATTCTTATAGCCGAAATTTAGGTTTTTGGACAGGCACACACACACACCAAATTTATTTGCTTTCGCTTGCAAAATCGGTCCGCTTAGGGGAATGTTGGCACTCCTTTGAATCTTAAACCATTGCAAAAGGGCTTCTTCTATGTAAGCATGTGGACTTTTTCAAAGTTTCTCAATATTAGTCCGATCTTTTTCAAATCCTTCTTTTAATTTTTCTCTATTCTTAAATATACGTATTTGAAATCGTGGCATGACTAACCATTAATTCGTTGGCTAATGCTCCATTTTTTTCACCGTTTTCTAAACTGGAAATTCCGTTCACAATTAACACGTTCTTATAAGCGATATATTTTCCCAGAAACCAATTAATTTTAAGTCACTAAAAGCGATATGTTCTTATTAACGATGTTATTATAACCAGATTTTGTATCCATCATTACACATGAGAATAATTCCGTTCTTTTAAGCGATATGTTTTTATAACCGGTGTTCTTATAAGCAATTTTCACTGTATATATAATGTGTGTGTGTGTGTTTATATATACACGTGTACCCTAATACACACATCGAGAGCTACCATTGATTTTGTCGTTTGTTCATTGCAGGTTTTGGGTTTCATCTTCTCAATGGCTCTCTGCTGCAGCATTCGAAGTGAAGAATAAAGCTTTCGTGGGAAGACATTTGAATGAAAAGTGGACCAATCTCGACCCCCAAAATTGTTCGATATTAAAAGTACTGCCCAGATCTTACGAGGGCGATTTGTCGATCTGATTTTGTTTAGAGTTGTATGTGACATATTTATTTTGGAACGTCTATATATATATATTTTTTTTTTGTCTATTTTTACAGAGGCTAGATTTGTGTAGCGAATGCAATGTATTTGTAATGGAAATGTGTGTCAGTGATGACATGTGCTCATTATTCCAAATACCAAAGTGGCCTTATGAGCTTAATTTCTGCCCCTCTCGATGATTGAAAACATTTGATTTGCAATATTCTAGTTTACAGTCTGCAGTGCAAGCTGCTTATACATCTAAGTAATATAAATTTAATTTTTTGTCAATTTCAAATCTCGATGTAAATTTTAGAAACAAAGCAAGGGATTGGCTCTTTCCCTACATTTTTTTTATCATCGAAAATTCCCTCCCACGGGAGATTTTGAAATCCAATTTTGCTTTACTTACGATCACTATCTCGAGTTATTCGAACAGTTCTGGAATATTCGAGAGAACTTGTTACTTTTGGATTCTGTTTATAAGAGCCCTTAAAACTTTTTTTTATAGTACTTATTTTTGCATTAGGCTTGCGTCCTTACTCTGACCCTTAAAAAGTACTTATTTGTGAGTTGAAATACAATAATTTTCAGCTTCAATGATTCCCCAAGTAACACAAGACCATTTCCCAACGGTTGGCCAACTGTTAGTAAACGGTTGGACAACCGTTTTCAGCATGGCTGGCCAACAGTTTGGTGGTTCCGTCGAAACAACGTTTGGCTGTGAGTTGGCCAGTCCATTTGGAGAGCAGTTAAAACTGTATATAGCTTTTACGACTGTTGGCCCAACCATTCCCCGACGAAAATGTGCCTTTGGTCAAACGGTGTGTGCTACTTGGGTTGGCTTTGCAAATATGCAGTTGAGGTTTTTTATTTTTTATTTTTCGTGTTTATGTGTTTTTTAATGAGAACGCGAATGCTCATTTGATATTTAAAAAAATCCTTTTTGAAGTCCAGAAATGTGTTGCTTCAGATCTCAATGAGTACAAACTCCATTTGAACAGTTTATGTCTCGGTGGAAAATGGGAAGAATTTTGGCAGGAATTCCGAGTAAGCTGTCATCGTGTAAAAAAAAAAAAAAAACCTTTTCACTTTGAAACAATAACCTGTTTTCATCGAGTGTCCAAAGATGTTTCAACATTGTTAAATAAAATAAAACTGTAAAAAGTGAATTTACTTTTTTGTGTGAAGATTGCAAAGTAGCTGAAAGATGAACAGAAACTTGTGCGCAGTTGGAAGTCTACCGAATCATGTGATCATTGGATATGAACAGTCCGCAAGAACTTAGTTTCCATAGACGCATCCAATTCAATCAAACAATACAATGGCTGGGGAAAGTGCGTTTGTTCACTTGTACACATTGTGGTTGTTTACTGGGTTAATATATATTAAAAAATGGGAAACACTGGAAGCTATTAACATATTGACAAAGAACGGATAATGGTGACCGTTCCACCCGTGATCCAGGCTCTAATTACGCACTTTCGACATTCACACCAGCACAAAGGAAAATTGAGTGTCGTTTGCCCACTTGATAATCTGTGGAGTAATATATGCCCTAGGGATGCGACCTCGATGTCGATGTTTTCAAAACATCGATGTGTTGATAAAAACATCGATGTTCTAAACATCGATTTATTGAAGCCGATGTTTTTTGCTCGTTGTTTTACGTTGTCTCGATGTTTTTTTTTAATGAAAGAGTACCATAATAAAAAAATTTACCACGTAGCATAATTTTCACACTCAATAAATGTAAGTCAGAATTCTGTAAAGGACGAATACAAAAGGGGGAACGATTCCTTAGCAAACAGACAGATGGCAATCGACAACCAATGAACCAATCAGAGCGCTTGGAATGTTCCCGACACTCCAAAACCTTCGATGGGGTTTTGTTTTATAAATAGTATATACACGAGAGTAGCCATTTAAGTTTTTGTTTTGTTCTGCTTTTATATAAGTTGACGTTAATATTATTAGTAAGATGCCTCCCAAAAGTACCGTTTGAAAATAGTTTGCAAAACCTCTGACAAATTGGCGAAATGCACTATTTGCCTTCTGGCAATACCGCGAATTTATCTGGACATTTGAAGGCAAAACATGGCGATATTGACAACGAGTTTTTGTCATTTGTGACAGCCCAATAACAGAGCCCCCCCCCCCCACGGCTAACCGAAGTAACATTAATGTTAGAAGTTACTAAACCAGTTTTAAAAAATGGATGTTCTAAAACATCGATGGTTTTTGGGCGATGTTTTATTAGCATCGATGTTTTAATATTGAATATCGATGTTTTGTTATCGATGTCGCATCCCTAATATGCCCGCGACGGCCAGGCGCCAAACAGAGGATGCGGAAATAGCTATGTAACGGGAAAGACACTATTAAAAGTAGAGAATCCATGGAATAAAAATAAAACGGCATGACGTTATTATTATTATTACTATATTTGAAGCCGATCGAAGTCCAAAGTAATCCAAAAAATAACGAAAAAGGTCGAGGAAATTTCAAATTAGGTAGTCCAAAGTTCAATAAAGATTCCATAGTAGGACAGCTTAAATATACACTGATTTATTTATATTTATACAAATAGAAACTTAATTTCAAGAGCAGCATGTTGTTCATTGTCAGGTGTGATCCAAAAACCGAATGAAAAAAACTCTAGGACTGTGCAAAAATCCTTTTCTTGCGCGCAAAGCGCCCTCTGTATGGGTGAGTCCAAACATTCCACCCCCGCGATGAACAGTGGTTCATAAATCTAGTACTACAATGAAATCACTACAATAAGATATAACATTAGTATGCATGAAAAATTAAAATATATATAAAATAAAGAACTGGAATAATATACTAAATATTAAACAACACACTATCACTAATTACTGAGTAAATAAAAACTGATGTATTATGCATATTAAACGAACTTAAATTTCAAATAAAGGTTAAATATGAAAAATGAATAATCATGTTATTGACAAGAAAAAGGTAATATTGAGAGTTTATGAATAGGTTTCTTTAGTTCTCCATTAGAAGTTTTTAATCGTACATTACCGTCTTTACCAGGATACAGTTCGAGAGTCCTTGCAAGAAACCATTTCAATGGTGGTAGTTTGTCGTCTTTGATCAGCACAAGATCTTCAACAGCTAAATTTGATTTCTTAGTTGGCCACTGTGTGCGTTGTTGTAACTGAGAGAGATAGTCTGATGACCACCTTTTCCAAAAACTTTGGAAAATTTGTTGAGTCAGCTTCCATCGTTCGGGTGGAGTTAATTTTGTGGAAATCAAGTCCGGTTCAGGAATTGAGTTCATTGAGTTCCCAATGATGAAATGTCCATGAGTTAGTGTCGTTAAATCATGGGGGTCATTTCATACAGGAACTAGAGGTCTTGAGTTTAAGCACACTTCAATTTGCGTTACCAAAGTGAAGAATTCTTCAAAGGTAAGAATTTCTGATCCAACAGTTCTTTTCAGGTGGTTTTTCAGGTGGTTGTACCTAATAGCTCCAACCGTATAGGCAACTTGATTTTTTTGAGGGGTGCCATAAGTAATAGGATGCTTCAAATCAGATTCATTTACCAATCCCTTGTGACCATTCATTAAATATTCTGTCATAAATTTTCTATAGTTTTCATAAATTATAGGTTGTTTCAAAAGTCTACGTTCCAAGCTTTGGAGCTGTCGAGTAGCTAATTCTTTAGCATCACCCAAAAGAGATGTAGATTCTTTAACTGGTAGTCTCACAACAAAACGACCAAAATCATTCCGAGAGTAAGTGCGTTTAAAATGAGCTTCGTATTCTTGATCTTCTTTCGAGAGAGGGCTTACTGTTGGAACAGAGTCCAGAGGCCAACATTTTTTAACCAATTCATCTGTGTGAGACTCGATAGCATTTATTGAAATTGGTATAGAGTCATCCCAATCGAAAGCAACCTTTCCTGTTATTATCCAACCTAACTTGGAGCTCAAGGCAAACGGAAGGCGTGGATCACGCTTTATAACATTTCCGTTAATTAGATGCAAAACCACATTTACACCTAACAATATATCAATTTTACTCGATTCATAAAATGACGGGTCAGCTAAAGTGAGGTCTTTGAAACAATTACAAATACTTAAAGGGAATGATACATAAGGAATATTATCAGTAATTTTATCTATCTCAAAGGCTGTGGTCACTTTTAAAGAATAAAAGAATGTAAAGAATAAATCAACTTCCCCACTAAGTGTATTAAATGATCCCAAACATGAAATCGAAACGTTGCTATCTCTAACGGTAAGCGCATTACCTTGAAATTAATGATCTTTGACTTCCGGCTCTTCTAAGTTTGCGATTTGAGTTCACTAATGCAGTGCATAGTTAAATCCGAGATTGTTTAGCGTTTAACGAACTAGATTCATAATAAGAACATATTGCGGAAGATTGCTCCCCCTTCCGTTTGACCTGCAGTTTCTTCAGCTTTCGGAATAAACATTTTGGCTTGTGATGACTATGAATAAGAACTTGAATTCATTTTGAAATAATTATCACTATGCAAAATAGTATGTTGCAACTTACCACAATATCTACACTTGTGAACACTCTTACACTGTCTAACAATATGCATATTTGACAAACAATTGAAACAAAACTTGTTATTCTTTACAAACTATTCTCTTCTGAACAGGTAACTGTAAGAATGTTGAGCATTTTAACATATTATGATCTTCAAGACAATAAGTGCACTTCGAATTAGAAACTAAGGCATTAATCTTGTTAAACCCAGGCTTATTTGTTTTCGTAATTGAAACTTTACTATTTTGCAAAGTTCTAGCGTAATTCTTCAAGAACTCTCTTAAATCTTGAAACTTTGGTATTTCATCCTTTTTTAACTGTCTTTCCCACCATAATTTTGTAGACGAATCTAATTTTTGTAATATTATATAAAGCAATAGCGTATCGCTAAAATCATCAACTTTCTACTCTAGAATTTATAAGGAACGAATAATTTCAATTACACTGTCCACTAAATTCAAAATTGCAGGAGGGGACTTATTTTGAGTTGTATTCAAGGACATCAATCTCCTAATATGAGCAAAACCTGTTCACGCCTATTGGAATAGCGTTCTTGTAGTAACTCCCGAGCTGTATTATAATTACTATCAGAAATTGCAATAGATTGTATTATTCGATCGGCATCACCTTTTAAAGCTGATTTTAAGTACTGCAATTTTTGTCCATCTGACAGGCTAGGATTATTGTAAACACTAGCTTTAAAGAGATCGTTATCCCATTATGTAAATTTCCTCTGAAAACTGGCAGAGTTAATTTGGGGTGTTTAACACCTCTACCTTTTCTGGAATTCTTATTTTAAGCCCTTATAATTCCTAGTTTCGAAAGAATGCCATCTAACTCTTCCTGTATATCCCCCTACTCGTGAATCAACCTGTCAATGTCATTTTCTCCGAAAACAATATCTAACTGGTTGAAAATACTCTTTAACTCATTAATAAATGATTTGCATTTTTCAATTAAAAGCTCACATTTAGTAGAATATAAACCTTCATAATTCAACTTATTCCTAAATTTAGTAATTTGAGTTTTAAGAACTCTTTTCTGTTTCAGTATTTCGGATTCACTTATGTTGAAAAAATATTAAAGGTGATTTACGACCTGACTAAGAAATTTTATTCCAAAACCAGACCAAACTGCGAAATTAAGTACTCACTTCTTAACCTTTTCAAAAGTCCAGCACAAAAAAGTACACTTGCGTAACCATTAGCAAACGAACGAAATTATGCGAAAATATCATAGATAAGCTCCGGCTCGACGGACGTGAATTCTATAGCAAAGAAAATACACAGCAAACTTGGACGGTAACTTTCCATGGTAACTTTATTTTCACCTTTGAAGCTCTGCGGGTGTCAGCACGGCAAGAACATAGAGTGCCCGACTACAAACACTGCAAGCATACTGAACAAACACGGGCGAGGTCAACCCTTTGCAGAGCGAAGCACGGTGGTTGCCAGATGGTAGTTAACAAACTTCAGCTGCAGTATGGTGCGTACAACGAGAACAATAAAGCGTTTTCACAATAATATCAAAACACAATAACAAGATCAAACATTATACATATATATATATATATATATATATATATATATGTACGATCATTAAGAATATTTAAGAATAGAGAAAAATAGATAACTGGTATAAAGAATAGAGAAAAGAACAATACACAAAACTTTCAAATTAGTTAAATAAGATTTATTTTGTTAATGGAATTTATAAATAATACAACTGCGATGCAATGGGAATAATTTTGAATAATAAGCTAGAATTTACTTACCAATAATGGTGGTTGAATAGTTTAAGGAAATCCATTAGTTTTTTTGCCATAAATACGTTTTAAATAAAATGAAATAACGGGATTTTACAAAAAAACCTGGATGTTCCGATTTTTAAATAAATAATTGGAATTTCTCAAAAAATGAATGAATATATAACATAGAATAAATAGAAACAACGTTTTCAAGAGGAAATTCCACCATAAGCATAGAAAAACTAAATAAAACAAACCGCTTGAAAATTACCCAACATGCATCGGTTTTTTTTTACAATGAAGAGAATAAATAATAAAAGTTCTATTAGGTTTTAAAGCAATAAATGTATAAACAAATTATTCCAAAAATTCTTAAAAATCTAGAAATTAATTTACCAATTTATATTAATCTTTAAGCTATTAATTCGAATGCACAATAAATATTTTTTAGAACGTAAACAAAACAATTTTACATGTTCTGCCATCTTTGGACAGAAAGATGAAGCAATGCTGAACAATATATATATATATATATATATATATATATATATATATATATATATATATATATATATATATATATATATATATATATATATATATATATGTATGTATATATATATATATGTATGTATATATTACAAAAAAAAAAGGTTGGTCCGTGAACCCACTTATCCCAGTTCAAATCCATTGCATAGTGATGTAGCAGAATGTGGCCAACAGATGGCGCTTTTGCTGCACTTCGACTGCTTCACTGCTGTTCCGCGGAAAGCTTTATGGAAATGTAATTTCGATTTCGCCAGGTGGCTGTTTGTGTATAAAAGTGTAGACATTTGTCTAAGTGCTTGCTGAACCATGTATGCTGCATTGCTTTGAAGGCACCAGGCCTCATAATACTGGAAATTGTGCAACTAATAAATATGTAAATAGCAAAGAGGACTCGCCTCATTTTTCGTAAGTGTTTTGCTCATTCATTCCTCTTTAATCGTACAACCCATGTAGGACAGTGGGTTCTAGGACTCAGATCCCCAAGCGGGTTCGTTTACTCACACCAGCTCGGGCTTATCAACTGACTAAATGGATTATACGACTCACTTTAAAGTGTGTTGGAAAACACGTCAACATGAGTAGATGAACTCCTCTTTAGAGTTCTATATCTCACTTTATTTCGGTTTATAAAACCCATGACTAATGAGGTCTTTTAAGTAAATGAGTTTACGCCATTGTACTCAAAAGGTTGCCTGTTTTACCCCGTCGTTACATCAACCGGTTTTATGCTAGCAGTTCATTATTCATTGTTTTGTATAACAATGAATCTCAATTATATCCTTTCCCGTGAGTAATAAAAACCCATACTTGGAATATTATTGGTTCGGGATATTTTTTGAAGTCTCATAAAAACAGAGCCAAATACACTGAAGTGCCACTGAATTAGGGATAGCAAAGCCTATGCAAATTGTGTATCGCTGCGCATCATGTATGCGCAAGTGAGGGCGCTGTGGTAACTGCATATATATATCGCGTACTGTGGTTGTTCTGAATTAGTTGTTGGAATTGCCAGTATGGGTAAACTGCCTGATTTAGACGCCTTCGATCGCGGACAAATCGTAGGTGCGTGACGCATGGGCCATTCAATTTCCGAAATCGTCAGACAGCTAGGATTTTCAAGGTCGACAGTGTCAAGAGTATACCAAGAATACATGGATGGTGGAAAAAAAACTAGCGATCGGGCAAACTGCAAAGGACAATTAGCCTTGACAGTGCGTGGTGAGACAGTGCGTGGTGAGCCTTGACAGTGCGTGGTGATGACAGTGCGTGGTGAATATTGTACGTAGCCAGCGAAGCCAAACATTAGCTCAAATTACCACCCAGTTTAATGACGGTGCCAGTCGTACAGTCAGTAAACGGACTATGCAACGCTCGCTTCACCGTATGGGTTTCGGGATCCGTCGACCTACGAGAGTACCATTGCTCTATACTCGCCATCGGGCTGCACGTCTTGCCTGGGCAAGAGAGCACAGAAACTGGAGTGTAGAGCACTGGAAACGAGTAGCATGGAGTGATGAGTCTCGATTCCGACTACTTAACGCCGACGGGAGGCTGAGAATATGCCGTCAGGCTCATGAAGCCATGGATCCTGCATTCCTGGCTGGAACTGTACAAGGGCATGGTGGCTCAATCATGGTCTGGGGTGTTTTTTCGTGGCACAGTTTGGGATCTTTGGTACGTGTACCAACCTCCCTCAATGCAATTCGGTACGTAGAGTTGCTGGGTGATCACCTCCATCCGTTTATGCTGTTCTGTTATCCGCACTGTAATGGAGTTTTCCAGCAAGACAAGTGTACCTCTCACAAGTCCCGGTTGGCTACTGGCTGGTTGGATGCGCATTCCTCTGACTTCTCTGTCATGAATTGGCCACCTAGAAGCCCAGAATTAGAATTGAGCATATTTGGGATGTTTTGGAACAAGGCGTGAAAGGCCATCACACAGCACCAAAGAACCTTACTGAATTATGGATAGCTTTAGCCAATATTTGAAAAGGCATTCTCGTGGAACGTTTCCAGAAACTTGTTGAATCTATGCCTCGTCGTGTGGCATCTGTCATCAAGGCCAGAGGAGGCCCAACTCGTTACTAGGTAGGCATCCTTAATTCAGTGGCACTTCAGTGTATTTGTTATACAATCTTCCAAACTGATATCATAAGTGATGAAAGGCAGTTTCAAAGTTGAAAGGACATGAGATATTTAAAATGTTAAATCAAGTACCCATTATTTTTTGTAAATCAATTTCATTCACAGAGTTAACAGAAAGGCGAAAAAATTTAGAAAAATTGTAACTCAATTTTATGCCGAGATGTAGTGGTGATGCTTCTATATACCAGTAGAATAAAAGTTACTGGAAACTTATGAATATTATAATGTATAAAACCTTAAAATTTCGTAGGTTAAAAAGTTTTCCTTTACAACTCTTGTTTGATTGTACTGAGATACAAATATTTTTTCCAGAAAGTTTGAGATCTTAGCTTTAACATACCAAAGATATTGACAAGATTCTCTCTATTCTAAAAAAAAATAACTCCCGCTGCCGCTGTCAAAAGCTTGTCACGCTATCTCCTCCGAAACCGATGCGGGTATGGGGTCGAGAGCGATACCAATGGATGCAGAAAAATGGGAGGACCAAAGTAACACATGTCTCATCTTCGTTTTACTTTAAGTTTTTTTTATTTTATGTTTTGTGGGAAAATATTGACTTTTTTCCCCTTCAGATTACGATAACTCGCCAAAAAATGATCGTAGGATTTTGATCTTTTTACAATCTAAGACTACAGACATTTCTCTTTCAAACTAGACCTCATTTGTTTAAAAATATTTTAAAACAGACTCATATTTTCATCAAAAATTTAAACACAGTTTTTCAAGAAATATTGACTTTTTCATCTTCAGATTACGATAACTCGGCAAAAAATGATTGTAGAATTTTGATCTTTTTACAATCTAAGACTGCAGACATTTCTCTTTCAAACTAGACCTCATTTGTTTAAAAATATTTTAAAACAGACTCATATTTTCATCAAAAATTTAAACACAGTTTTTCAAGAAATATTGACTTTTTCATCTTCAGATTACGATAACTCGGCAAAAAATGATTGTAGAATTTTGATCTTTTTACAATCTAAGACTACAGACATTTCTCTTTCCAACTAGACCTCATTTGTTTAAAAATATTTTAAAACAGACTCATATTTTCATCAAAAATTTAAACACAGTTTTTCAAGAAATATTGACTTTTTCATCTTCAGATTACGATAACTCGCCAAAAAATGATTGCAGAATTTTGATCTTTTTACTATCTAAGACTACAGACATTTCTCTTTCCAACTAGACCTCATTTGTTTAAAAATATTTTAAAACAGACTCATATTTTCATCAAAAATTTAAACACAGTTTTTCAAGAAATATTGACTTTTTCATCTTCAGATTACGATAACTCGCCAAAAAATGATTGTAGAATTTTGATCTTTTTACAATCTAAGACTACAGACATTTCTCTTTCCAACTAGACCTCATTTGTTTAAAAATATTTTAAAACAGACTCATATTTTCATCAAAAATTTAAACACAGTTTTTCAAGAAATATTGACTTTTTCATATTCAGATTACGATAACTCGGCAAAAAATGATTGTAGAATTTTGATCTTTTTACAATCTAAGACTACAGACATTTCTCTTTCAAACTAGACCTCATTTGTTTAAAAATATTTTAAAACAGACTCATATTTTCATCAAAAATTTAAACACAGTTTTTCAAGAAATATTGACTTTTTCATCTTCAGATTACGATAACTCGGCAAAAAATGATTGTAGAATTTTGATCTTTTTACAATCTAAGACTACAGACATTTCTCTTTCCAACTAGACCTCATTTGTTTAAAAATATTTTAAAACAGACTCATATTTTCATCAAAAATTTAAACACAGTTTTTCAAGAAATATTGACTTTTTCATCTTCAGATTACGATAACTCGCCAAAAAATGATTGCAGAATTTTGATCTTTTTACTATCTAAGACTACAGACATTTCTCTTTCCAACTAGACCTCATTTGTTTAAAAATATTTTAAAACAGACTCATATTTTCATCAAAATTTAAACACAGTTTTTCAAGAAATATTGACTTTTTCATCTTCAGATTACGATAACTCGCCAAAAAATGATTGTAGAATTTTGATCTTTTTACAATCTAAGACTACAGACATTTCTCTTTCCAACTAGACCTCATTTGTTTAAAAATATTTTAAAACAGACTCATATTTTCATCAAAAATTTAAACACAGTTTTTCAAGAAATATTGACTTTTTCATATTCAGATTACGATAACTCGGCAAAAAATGATTGTAGAATTTTGATGTTTTTACAATCTAAGACTACAGACATTTCTCTTTCAAACTAGACGTCATTTGTTTAAAAATATTTTAAAACAGACTCATATTTTCATCAAAAATTTAAACACAGTTTTTCAAGAAATATTGACTTTTTCATCTTCAGATTACGATAACTCGGCAAAAAATGATTGTAGAATTTTGATCTTTTTACAATCTAAGACTACAGACATTTCTCTTTCAAACTAGACCTCATTTGTTTAAAAATATTTTAAAACAGACTCATATTTTCATCAAAAATTTAAACACAGTTTTTCAAGAAATATTGACTTTTTCATATTCAGATTACGATAACTCGGCAAAAAATGATTGTAGAATTTTGATCTTTTTACAATCTAAGACTACAGACATTTCTCTTTCAAACTAGACCTCATTTGTTTAAAAATATTTTAAAACAGACTCATATTTTCATCAAAAATTTAAACAGAGTTTTTCCAAGAAATATTGACTTTTTCATCTTCAGATTACGATAACTCGGCAAAAAATGATTGTAGAATTTTGATCTTTTTACAATCTAAGACTACAGACATTTCTCTTTCAAACTAGACCTCATTTGTTTAAAAATATTTTAAAACAGACTCATATTTTCATCAAAAATTTAAACACAGTTTTTCAAGAAATATTGACTTTTTCATCTTCAGATTACGATAACTCGCCAAAAAATGATTGTAGAATTTTGATCTTTTTACAATCTAAGACTACAGACATTTCTCTTTCCAACTAGACCTCATTTGTTTAAAAATATTTTAAAACAGACTCATATTTTCATCAAAAATTTAAACACAGTTTTTCAAGAAATATTGACTTTTTCATATTCAGATTACGATAACTCGGCAAAAAATGATTGTAGAATTTTGATCTTTTTACAATCTAAGACTACAGACATTTCTCTTTCAAACTAGACCTCATTTGTTTAAAAATATTTTAAAACAGACTCATATTTTCATCAAAAATTTAAACACAGTTTTTCAAGAAATATTGACTTTTTCATCTTCAGATTACGATAACTCGGCAAAAAATGATTGTAGAATTTTGATCTTTTTACAATCTAAGACTGCAGACATTTCTCTTTCCAACTAGACCTCATTTGTTTAAAAATATTTTAAAACAGACTCATATTTTCATCAAAAATTTAAACACAGTTTTTCAAGAAATATTGACTTTTTCATCTTCAGATTACGATAACTCGCCAAAAAATGATTGCAGAATTTTGATCTTTTTACTATCTAAGACTACAGACATTTCTCTTTCCAACTAGACCTCATTTGTTTAAAAATATTTTAAAACAGACTCATATTTTCATCAAAAATTTAAACACAGTTTTTCAAGAAATATTGACTTTTTCATCTTCAGATTACGATAACTCGGCAAAAAATGATTGTAGAATTTTGATCTTTTTACAATCTAAGACTACAGACATTTCTCTTTCAAACTAGACCTCATTTGTTTAAAAATATTTTAAAACAGACTCATATTTTCATCAAAAATTTAAACACAGTTTTTCAAGAAATATTGACTTTTTCATCTTCAGATTACGATAACTCGCCAAAAAATGATTGTAGAATTTTGATCTTTTTACAATCTAAGACTACAGACATTTCTCTTTCCAACTAGACCTCATTTGTTTAAAAATATTTTAAAACAGACTCATATTTTCATCAAAAATTTAAACACAGTTTTTCAAGAAATATTGACTTTTTCATATTCAGATTACGATAACTCGGCAAAAAATGATTGTAGAATTTTGATCTTTTACAATCTAAGACTACAGACATTTCTCTTTCAAACTAGACCTCATTTGTTTAAAAATATTTTAAAACAGACTCATATTTTCATCAAAAATTTAAACACAGTTTTTCAAGAAATATTGACTTTTTCATCTTCAGATTACGATAACTCGGCAAAAAATGATTGTAGAATTTTGATCTTTTTACAATCTAAGACTGCAGACATTTCTCTTTCCAACTAGACCTCATTTGTTTAAAAATATTTTAAAACAGACTCATATTTTCATCAAAAATTTAAACACAGTTTTTCAAGAAATATTGACTTTTTCATCTTCAGATTACGATAACTCGCCAAAAAATGATTGCAGAATTTTGATCTTTTTACTATCTAAGACTACAGACATTTCTCTTTCCAACTAGACCTCATTTGTTTAAAAATATTTTAAAACAGACTCATATTTTCATCAAAAATTTAAACACAGTTTTTCAAGAAATATTGACTTTTTCATCTTCAGATTACGATAACTCGCCAAAAAATGATTGTAGAATTTTGATCTTTTTACAATCTAAGACTACAGACATTTCTCTTTCCAACTAGACCTCATTTGTTTAAAAATATTTTAAAACAGACTCATATTTTCATCAAAAATTTAAACACAGTTTTTCAAGAAATATTGACTTTTTCATATTCAGATTACGATAACTCGGCAAAAAATGATTGTAGAATTTTGATGTTTTTACAATCTAAGACTACAGACATTTCTCTTTCAAACTAGACGTCATTTGTTTAAAAATATTTTAAAACAGACTCATATTTTCATCAAAAATTTAAACACAGTTTTTCAAGAAATATTGACTTTTTCATCTTCAGATTACGATAACTCGGCAAAAAATGATTGTAGAATTTTGATCTTTTTACAATCTAAGACTACAGACATTTCTCTTTCAAACTAGACCTCATTTGTTTAAAAATATTTTAAAACAGACTCATATTTTCATCAAAAATTTAAACACAGTTTTTCAAGAAATATTGACTTTTTCATATTCAGATTACGATAACTCGGCAAAAAATGATTGTAGAATTTTGATCTTTTTACAATCTAAGACTACAGACATTTCTCTTTCAAACTAGACCTCATTTGTTTAAAAATATTTTAAAACAGACTCATATTTTCATCAAAAATTTAAACAGAGTTTTTCCAAGAAATATTGACTTTTTCATCTTCAGATTACGATAACTCGGCAAAAAATGATTGTAGAATTTTGATCTTTTTACAATCTAAGACTACAGACATTTCTCTTTCAAACTAGACCTCATTTGTTTAAAAATATTTTAAAACAGACTCATATTTTCATCAAAAATTTAAACACAGTTTTTCAAGAAATATTGACTTTTTCATCTTCAGATTACGATAACTCGCCAAAAAATGATTGTAGAATTTTGATCTTTTTACAATCTAAGACTACAGACATTTCTCTTTCAAACTAGACCTCATTTGTTTAAAAATATTTTAAAACAGACTCATATTTTCATCAAAAATTTAAACACAGTTTTTCAAGAAATATTGACTTTTTCATCTTCAGATTACGATAACTCGCCAAAAAGAATTTTGATCTTTTTACAATCTAAGACTACAGACATTTCTCTTTCAAACTAGACCTCATTTGTTTAAAAATATTTTAAAACAGACTCATATTTTCATCAAAAATTTAAACACAGTTTTTCAAGAAATATTGACTTTTTCATCTTCAGATTACGATAACTCGGCAAAAAATGATTGTAGAATTTTGATCTTTTTACAATCTAAGACTACAGACATTTCTCTTTCCAACTAGACCTCATTTGTTTAAAAATATTTTAAAACAGACTCATATTTTCATCAAAAATTTAAACACAGTTTTTCAAGAAATATTGACTTTTTCATATTCAGATTACGATAACTCGGCAAAAAATGATTGTAGAATTTTGATCTTTTTACAATCTAAGACTACAGACATTTCTCTTTCAAACTAGACCTCATTTGTTTAAAAATATTTTAAAACAGACTCATATTTTCATCAAAAATTTAAACACAGTTTTTCAAGAAATATTGACTTTTTCATCTTCAGATTACGATAACTCGGCAAAAAATGATTGTAGAATTTTGATCTTTTTACAATCTAAGACTACAGACATTTCTCTTTCAAACTAGACCTCATTTGTTTAAAAATATTTTAAAACAGACTCATATTTTCATCAAAAATTTAAACACAGTTTTTCAAGAAATATTGACTTTTTCATCTTCAGATTACGATAACTCGGCAAAAAATGATTGTAGAATTTTGATCTTTTTACAATCTAAGACTACAGACATTTCTCTTTCCAACTAGACCTCATTTGTTTAAAAATATTTTAAAACAGACTCATATTTTCATCAAAAATTTAAACACAGTTTTTCAAGAAATATTGACTTTTTCATCTTCAGATTACGATAACTCGCCAAAAAAATGATTGCAGAATTTTGATCTTTTTACTATCTAAGACTACAGACATTTCTCTTTCCAACTAGACCTCATTTGTTTAAAAATATTTTAAAACAGACTCATATTTTCATCAAACATTTAAACACAGTTTTTCAAGAAATATTGACTTTTTCATCTTCAGATTACGATAACTCGCCAAAAAATGATTGTAGAATTTTGATCTTTTTACAATCTAAGACTACAGACATTTCTCTTTCCAACTAGACCTCATTTGTTTAAAAATATTTTAAAACAGACTCATATTTTCATCAAAAATTTAAACACAGTTTTTCAAGAAATATTGACTTTTTCATATTCAGATTACGATAACTCGGCAAAAAATGATTGTAGAATTTTGATGTTTTTACAATCTAAGACTACAGACATTTCTCTTTCAAACTAGACGTCATTTGTTTAAAAATATTTTAAAACAGACTCATATTTTCATCAAAAATTTAAACACAGTTTTTCAAGAAATATTGACTTTTTCATCTTCAGATTACGATAACTCGGCAAAAAATGATTGTAGAATTTTGATCTTTTTACAATCTAAGACTACAGACATTTCTCTTTCAAACTAGACCTCATTTGTTTAAAAATATTTTAAAACAGACTCATATTTTCATCAAAAATTTAAACACAGTTTTTCAAGAAATATTGACTTTTTCATATTCAGATTACGATAACTCGGCAAAAAATGATTGTAGAATTTTGATCTTTTTACAATCTAAGACTACAGACATTTCTCTTTCAAACTAGACCTCATTTGTTTAAAAATATTTTAAAACAGACTCATATTTTCATCAAAAATTTAAACAGAGTTTTTCCAAGAAATATTGACTTTTTCATCTTCAGATTACGATAACTCGGCAAAAAATGATTGTAGAATTTTGATCTTTTTACAATCTAAGACTACAGACATTTCTCTTTCAAACTAGACCTCATTTGTTTAAAAATATTTTAAAACAGACTCATATTTTCATCAAAAATTTAAACACAGTTTTTCAAGAAATATTGACTTTTTCATCTTCAGATTACGATAACTCGCCAAAAAATGATTGTAGAATTTTGATCTTTTTACAATCTAAGACTACAGACATTTCTCTTTCAAACTAGACCTCATTTGTTTAAAATATTTTAAAACAGACTCATATTTTCATCAAAAATTTAAACACAGTTTTTCAAGAAATATTGACTTTTTCATCTTCAGATTACGATAACTCGCCAAAAAGAATTTTGATCTTTTTACAATCTAAGACTACAGACATTTCTCTTTCAAACTAGACCTCATTTGTTTAAAAATATTTTAAAACAGACTCATATTTTCATCAAAAATTTAAACACAGTTTTTCAAGAAATATTGACTTTTTCATCTTCAGATTACGATAACTCGGCAAAAAATGATTGTAGAATTTTGATCTTTTTACAATCTAAGACTACAGACATTTCTCTTTCCAACTAGACCTCATTTGTTTAAAAATATTTTAAAACAGACTCATATTTTCATCAAAAATTTAAACACAGTTTTTCAAGAAATATTGACTTTTTCATATTCAGATTACGATAACTCGGCAAAAAATGATTGTAGAATTTTGATCTTTTTACAATCTAAGACTACAGACATTTCTCTTTCAAACTAGACCTCATTTGTTTAAAAATATTTTAAAACAGACTCATATTTTCATCAAAAATTTAAACACAGTTTTTCAAGAAATATTGACTTTTTCATATTCAGATTACGATAACTCGGCAAAAAATGATTGTAGAATTTTGATCTTTTTACAATCTAAGACTACAGACATTTCTCTTTCAAACTAGACCTCATTTGTTTAAAAATATTTTAAAACAGACTCATATTTTCATCAAAAATTTAAACACAGTTTTTCAAGAAATATTGACTTTTTCATCTTCAGATTACGATAACTCGGCAAAAATGATTGTAGAATTTTGATCTTTTTACAATCTAAGACTACAGACATTTCTCTTTCAAACTAGACCTCATTTGTTTAAAAATATTTTAAAACAGACTCATATTTTCATCAAAAATTTAAACACAGTTTTTCAAGAAATATTGACTTTTTCATCTTCAGATTACGATAACTCGGCAAAAAATGATTGTAGAATTTTGATCTTTTTACAATCTAAGACTACAGACATTTCTCTTTCCAACTAGACCTCATTTGTTTAAAAATATTTTAAAACAGACTCATATTTTCATCAAAAATTTAAACACAGTTTTTCAAGAAATATTGACTTTTTCATCTTCAGATTACGATAACTCGCCAAAAAATGATTGCAGAATTTGATCTTTTTACTATCTAAGACTACAGACATTTCTCTTTCCAACTAGACCTCATTTGTTTAAAAATATTTTAAAACAGACTCATATTTTCATCAAACATTTAAACACAGTTTTTCAAGAAATATTGACTTTTTCATCTTCAGATTACGATAACTCGCCAAAAATGATTGTAGAATTTTGATCTTTTTACAATCTAAGACTACAGACATTTCTCTTTCCAACTAGACCTCATTTGTTTAAAAATATTTTAAAACAGACTCATATTTTCATCAAAAATTTAAACACAGTTTTTCAAGAAATATTGACTTTTTCATATTCAGATTACGATAACTCGGCAAAAAATGATTGTAGAATTTTGATCTTTTTACAATCTAAGACTACAGACATTTCTCTTTCAAACTAGACCTCATTTGTTTAAAAATATTTTAAAACAGACTCATATTTTCATCAAAAATTTAAACACAGTTTTTCAAGAAATATTGACTTTTTCATCTTCAGATTACGATAACTCGGCAAAAAATGATTGTAGAATTTTGATCTTTTTACAATCTAAGACTACAGACATTTCTCTTTCAAACTAGACCTCATTTGTTTAAAAATATTTTAAAACAGACTCATATTTTCATCAAAAATTTAAACACAGTTTTTCAAGAAATATTGACTTTTTCATATTCAGATTACGATAACTCGGCAAAAAATGATTGTAGAATTTTGATCTTTTTACAATCTAAGACTACAGACATTTCTCTTTCAAACTAGACCTCATTTGTTTAAAAATATTTTAAAACAGACTCATATTTTCATCAAAAATTTAAACAGAGTTTTTCCAAGAAATATTGACTTTTTCATCTTCAGATTACGATAACTCGGCAAAAAATGATTGTAGAATTTTGATCTTTTTACAATCTAAGACTACAGACATTTCTCTTTCAAACTAGACCTCATTTGTTTAAAAATATTTTAAAACAGACTCATATTTTCATCAAAAATTTAAACACAGTTTTTCAAGAAATATTGACTTTTTCATCTTCAGATTACGATAACTCG
Organism: Dolomedes plantarius; assembly: GCA_907164885.2. NCBI lineage: Eukaryota > Metazoa > Arthropoda > Arachnida > Araneae > Dolomedidae > Dolomedes > Dolomedes plantarius. Next base: position 4,185,868 of record OU015493.1, read on the forward strand.
GCAAAAAATGATTGTAGAATTTTGATCTTTTTACAATCTAAGACTACAGACATTTCTCTTTCAAACTAGACCTCATTTGTTTAAAAATATTTTAAAACAGACTCATATTTTCATCAAAAATTTAAACACAGTTTTTCAAGAAATATTGACTTTTTCATCTTCAGATTACGATAACTCGCCAAAAAATGATTGTAGAATTTTGATCTTTTTACAATCTAAGACTACAGACATTTCTCTTTCAAACTAGACCTCATTTGTTTAAAAATATTTTAAAACAGACTCATATTTTCATCAAAAATTTAAACACAGTTTTTCAAGAAATATTGACTTTTTCATCTTCAGATTACGATAACTCGGCAAAAAATGATTGTAGAATTTTGATCTTTTTACAATCTAAGACTACAGACATTTCTCTTTCCAACTAGACCTCATTTGTTTAAAAATATTTTAAAACAGACTCATATTTTCATCAAAAATTTAAACACAGTTTTTCAAGAAATATTGACTTTTTCATCTTCAGATTACGATAACTCGCCAAAAAATGATTGCAGAATTTTGATCTTTTTACTATCTAAGACTACAGACATTTCTCTTTCCAACTAGACCTCATTTGTTTAAAATATTTTAAAACAGACTCATATTTTCATCAAACATTTAAACACAGTTTTTCAAGAAATATTGACTTTTTCATCTTCAGATTACGATAACTCGCCAAAAAATGATTGTAGAATTTTGATCTTTTTACAATCTAAGACTACAGACATTTCTCTTTCAAACTAGACCTCATTTGTTTAAAAATATTTTAAAACAGACTCATATTTTCATCAAAAATTTAAACACAGTTTTTCAAGAAATATTGACTTTTTCATCTTCAGATTACGATAACTCGGCAAAAAATGATTGTAGAATTTTGATCTTTTTACAATCTAAGACTACAGACATTTCTCTTTCCAACTAGACCTCATTTGTTTAAAAATATTTTAAAACAGACTCATATTTTCATCAAAAATTTAAACACAGTTTTTCAAGAAATATTGACTTTTTCATCTTCAGATTACGATAACTCGCCAAAAAATGATTGCAGAATTTTGATCTTTTTACTATCTAAGACTACAGACATTTCTCTTTCCAACTAGACCTCATTTGTTTAAAAATATTTTAAAAAGGACTCATATTTTCATCAAAAATTTAAACACAGTTTTTCAAGAAATATTGACTTTTTCATCTTCAGATTACGATAACTCGCCAAAAAATGATTGTAGAATTTTGATCTTTTTACAATCTAAGACTACAGACATTTCTCTTTCCAACTAGACCTCATTTGTTTAAAAATATTTTAAAACAGACTCATATTTTCATCAAAATTTAAACACAGTTTTTCAAGAAATATTGACTTTTTCATATTCAGATTACGATAACTCGGCAAAAAATGATTGTAGAATTTTGATCTTTTTACAATCTAAGACTACAGACATTTCTCTTTCAAACTAGACCTCATTTGTTTAAAAATATTTTAAAACAGACTCATATTTTCATCAAAAATTTAAACACAGTTTTTCAAGAAATATTGACTTTTTCATCTTCAGATTACGATAACTCGGCAAAAAATGATTGTAGAATTTTGATCTTTTTACAATCTAAGACTACAGACATTTCTCTTTCCAACTAGACCTCATTTGTTTAAAAATATTTTAAAACAGACTCATATTTTCATCAAAAATTTAAACACAGTTTTCAAGAAATATTGACTTTTTCATCTTCAGATTACGATAACTCGCCAAAAAATGATTGCAGAATTTTGATCTTTTTACTATCTAAGACTACAGACATTTCTCTTTCCAACTAGACCTCATTTGTTTAAAAATATTTTAAAACAGACTCATATTTTCATCAAAAATTTAAACACAGTTTTTCAAGAAATATTGACTTTTTCATCTTCAGATTACGATAACTCGCCAAAAAATGATTGTAGAATTTTGATCTTTTTACAATCTAAGACTACAGACATTTCTCTTTCAAACTAGACCTCATTTGTTTAAAAATATTTTAAAACAGACTCATATTTTCATCAAAAATTTAAACACAGTTTTTCAAGAAATATTGACTTTTTCATCTTCAGATTACGATAACTCGGCAAAAAATGATTGTAGAATTTTGATCTTTTTACAATCTAAGACTACAGACATTTCTCTTTCAAACTAGACCTCATTTGTTTAAAAATATTTTAAAACAGACTCATATTTTCATCAAAAATTTAAACACAGTTTTTCAAGAAATATTGACTTTTTCATCTTCAGATTACGATAACTCGGCAAAAAATGATTGTAGAATTTTGATCTTTTTACAATCTAAGACTACAGACATTTCTCTTTCCAACTAGACCTCATTTGTTTAAAAATATTTTAAAACAGACTCATATTTTCATCAAAAATTTAAACACAGTTTTTCAAGAAATATTGACTTTTTCATCTTCAGATTACGATAACTCGCCAAAAAATGATTGCAGAATTTTGATCTTTTTACTATCTAAGACTACAGACATTTCTCTTTCCAACTAGACCTCATTTGTTTAAAAATATTTTAAAAACAGACTCATATTTTTCATCAAAATTTAAACACAGTTTTTCAAGAAATATTGACTTTTTCATCTTCAGATTACGATAACTCGCCAAAAAATGATTGTAGAATTTTGATCTTTTTACAATCTAAGACTACAGACATTTCTCTTCCAACTAGACCTCATTTGTTTAAAAATATTTTAAAACAGACTCATATTTTCATCAAAAATTTAAACACAGTTTTTCAAGAAATATTGACTTTTTCATATTCAGATTACGATAAC
>OU015493.1:4188809-4273809 GCA_907164885.2 Dolomedes plantarius
TATTTGGATTCTAATCTTAAGATCATACGATGTAAACAAAGCAAGATTCGTTCACAGCGTGATTATTCAATTAAAAACACCGAAAAAAACATTTCAATTATAAAAGAAATAAATTTTATTAAAATCTTATTACTTTTCTTAATAATATTAAGATGGTTTAAAAACATTATACACAATTCAAATTAATTGATTCAATTTTTTATGCAATATTTGATTCTATTTGCTCTAAGGTCCGCTAGATGGCGCCACGAGACTGATATAGTATGCGCTGCATCACAGTCTGTGCTCTATTTATTTTTGTACCACAAAATTTAAATACCTTTATTCGTTGTTTTTTAGTGCTTTCATTCTTTCACAATGATTGCTGAAGGGAGCGGGTCCCTAAACCGACCGGCTAGTCTTGGATAAAATGAACATATTGTGTTTCTTTTCTTTCGCTGGTTTTGAATACAAATTCGGTTATCACATCTTTATAGGATTCTGCATAATATGCCGTAAGGATATCTGAATCACACTGAAATGGCACAGCTCGTCCGATAATGAAAACGATTTCCGAGTTTATTGTCTTGTCGGAGGAATTGAGCTCGCAAATAGTGGAACCCCATCTTCATCAACACTACTATAAATTAACGTGGAATCCTTTACATTCTATGACATATTCTCTGTTAACATTGCACGCAATAGAAGCTACCGTGCAACGCAATATTTTAGATTCCTTTTAGACTTTAAAACCGTGTTAGATTAAAAAACGATGTGCAACAAAAATAATCGGTTCGTTTTCTGGGACCGTGTTATTTCAAAACCGTGAGAAAAATAAAGGGAATTGACTGTATATATGCACATTAGGGTGGTCCAAAAAAATAACTTTCGAAATATATTGCTCCACAAGGTTTATTTTATTATTTTACACGTAAATAATTTTTTTTCTCCAAAATAATAATATTTACAGGTCGCTCAAGCTCAAACTTTAAAAGTTCAAATTAATAAAGATTTCTTGGAAGTCGTGGGAAAGCTCTTTTGTTTGCTACTAGACGAAGCAGGAATTGTTTTTGTTCTTCATCTTTTGTAAGAGTTTCATTGTACTTTTGTATTCGGCTTATAGCTCTTTCAGCATTGTCATTTACAACTTTCATTTTTAAGCACCTTTCTCGAAAGTCACAGGATCACTTTCCCACCGAGATGGTAATTTTTCTATGAAAGCTTGTGATTTAATTTTACCTGCTTTAACCATGGCATCAAAGAATTTATTTTATCTTTTCTGTCACAAGTTCTTCGATCTTTACATTTTGCTCTTCTTTTTTTAGTTCCAGTCGATAATCACGGGTAGGTTTTGGTGGACGATCAAGATTTTGTATCATTTTCATTTTTGCGTCAATGCTGACTCTGTTATCAAAAAAAGCTAATGCAATTAAGTGCTCAGATAAATACCATAGGTGTCTGGAAAATGACGATAATGCTATATTTGCTATAGACGGATTTGGATATTTCTTCAGGTCATTTAAAAACTCAGTATCATTGCAATGGGCCATAATAGCATGCGGTGCTTCATTCCACTATTTAATATATATTAGGTTCACAAAAAGGCACAATTCTGTAATTTTTACCAGACAGCTTAAATTGTTCTCGATAAAGGAATATTTTTAGTGCATAAATACCTTTAGACATCCATCGAGCGTGATGTGTGGGTCCAGGAGCGCGAAACGACAGATTATTATCTCCTCCAAGAAAAATTAATGATAATTGCATAAACTCTTTACAGTCATCCCTTATAGTTGGAGATTTAAGTGCTTTTGGTAGAAATGTTAACATATATTCTCTCACTCTAGTAAAGTTTACATTGTCAAATAGTTCCTTATTTGCTGGATTATAAGCAGATTTATATATTTCAGGGGATAAATTCTTAAAACGCTTAAAATATTACAGTTTTTGGGCCTTCAGATGGGCCGAATATAGCAGAAAACACACTGGATGGTGCAATCTCCATTATATGGTGACGACATGCAACCCAAATAAAATCTGCCCCTAAATATTTTTGAATTCTGACGCATGCACCTTTGTGTAAATTAGTATTAGGGGCTATGGTATCGAACACCAGTCCTTTAATTTGAGGTATAATATTCCATTTCTGAACTGTCTCAATACATCCTTTTGCTTATAATTCTCCAGTTCCTAATTCAATCTCCGGAATTTCAAGGAGCTTCTCTCGACCATTTCCTGAAACAATAACGGCACCTCGATCAACTTTTGTTTTTGATCCATCAATATCTGGTAGCATCTTACCATCCCAGTGTAATAATAGAGGTTCATCGAGAGAAATTTTTTTCTGTTTCTACAGCTTGTTGCCTCTCCTTTCTTCTATGTCTCCTTATTGAGCTTCGAGAAAGGGGTTTTGGAGAAATATCGTTCCCAGGTGCACGTGCAACAGCTCCAGCCACGAATACAGCTTTCCGATCAGAAATAATAACACGATCTAGTGCACCTACAACTTCAGGAGACAAAAATATATTCTTTACACATTTCTTTTCAACAGCTTCGGGAACTGTAGTTGTAGTATTGAGATCGGATTGGGATGTAGAGTAGATGACAGCAGCGGGTATTCTTCTTCACTTTCAAATTCTATAGAATGTGAAGTTTCTGAGTCGGATAATTCTGACATGATTTTTTTTACCCTAATTTGTAATTTTACTTCTCTTTCTTCATATCGTTCTAACGCTAACACTTTATTATCTTCCCGTTTTCTGTTTCTTATTACTTTTTGTGTAGTTTTCATGTCAACTCCACTCATTTAATAACAAAAAAACATCTTTCTGCTTTTGAAAGAATTCTCTGTCTTCTTTGTTGCTATGTTATATGTTCTTTGAAAATGCAAATGTTGAGCGACCTCTTAATACAGGATATCCAGCAAAGAAGTCCCTGATTTCAAAATTAAAAATCTCGAAAACAAAGATCTGTACAAGAACGCAACAAACGGTATGTTTATCGTAAAAGCTGTAAGAATTTTATACACTAATTTTCGAAATAGTTACAAAAGCTGCTAACAGATGGCGCTCTACAACTCGTATCAGCATGCTTATATAAACTTGTATTCTTTGCAATCACTACATCACAATCTTTTAAAAATGTCCACCATTCGCTCTATGGAGGTGGCGTAATAAAATTTGTCATCACACCCTGTAGTTTCTCAAGAGAAATCGATTCAGCTGCCACATAGATCGCCGATTGAAGCTCGCCCAGCGTGATGGGATGGTTCCTGTAGACATTATCTTTTGATATGTCCCACAAAAAATAGTCACAAGGACTCAGGTCCGGGGAATATGGAAGCCAATCCATGCCTGCTGCTCTATTGCTAAAAGCTGCTAGCAGCGCCATCTGTTAGCAGCTTTTGTAACTATTTCGAAAATTAGTGTATAAAATTCTTACAGCTTTAACGATAAACATACAGTTTGTTGCATTCTTCTACGGGTCTTTGTTGTTAAGATTTTTTATTTTGAAATCAGGGACTTCTTCGTTGGACACCCTGTATTATCGGATTGGCCTGGATCTTTATTTACATACATTTTGGATACAGAGGAACAAAAAGGGGCTTGTGGAAGGATGATTCTAACACTTTTATTTTTTAACATTATGTCATGGGGCACCCTAATGCGCATAGTATGTATGTGTATACACACGCTGGCCAATGAATTAGAAACCCGTGAGAGTTTTTACAAATGCTCGCTAGCGGCGTGTGTACGCAAAATCTCTTTATGGCGTGGATGAAACGTCCTCAGAATAAAGAGTTATGTATGGTTAAAGAAGTTGTTATGTGCGGCTGCATTTCGAGATAAACGCAGTAGAATGGGAAAAACGACACATCTTTCACCATTTGAAGAAGAGCTTATTGTCGGGGCCCGTTTAGCAGGGGTCCCGATTGGGAAGACAGTAGAACTCACTGGGGTTTTCGAAAGCAGCCATTTGGGGACGTCCATTAATTACGTGATGCTTTAGGGGGGGGGGGGAGTCGAGCCGAATCTCACCCAGTCTCACGTGGGGGAGAGGGGGGGGTTTCGGCAAATATCACGTGATTTTTTTTCAGCAAGAAGCAGTGTAAAATTGAGAGAAAACTGGGTTATGTTAAGTAAACCATGTTTCTGCACTAGAATATGGCTAAATCCTACACAATAGTTCCAGTTGTCACTCTTTGAGACCACACATGAGTCCCTGTGGATTCAATTAGAATGAATATTCTTTTACGAATTTTAGTAGTTCCTATTGAAGTATTTTATTGTTCGATTTTCTCACTGTGATTCTAGACTACGTTCTTAGTAGTCTTAAATACTAGTCTTAACTAGTCTTAAATAAAAATAATTGAGCAAATCATGTTTTTTTAAATAAATCCAACTCAATCGAGCACAGATTAACGTATTTACACTAAATATACGCATTTTGAAAAATCTCACGTGAGATTAGGGGGGGGAGGAGGGGGTCGAGCCAAATCTCACGATATCTCACCAGGGGGGGGGGGTCGAAAAATCACCAAAATCGCCTCACGTAATTAATGGACGCCCCCTTTCGAAGGCGTTCAACAGTTGGAAGCAGAACCCACAGTCCTTGTCCCAAAGACGTAACTGTGGTTCGAACTCGATCAACCAAGTCCGTGGCCTGCGTCGTCTTTGTACGGCAGAAAAGGAACTCTGCTGTACTTCAGCTGACAGAAGTCTTCAACCAAGGTTCGCCCCGACCGATCTCTGCGCAGAGAATTGCAGAGGATGGGATGACGTAGTTGGATGCCTGTGAGGAAACCTTTCATTTCTACACGGAATGCCAGAATTCGTTTGCAGTGGTGTCTGAAAAGACGAAACTGGACAAAAGAGGACCGGAAAAAGGTTATGTGGTCGGATGAATCACGCTATACCTTTTTTGGCATTGATGGTAGACGTCGATTTTGGAGAGAACACCACGAGGCCATGAACCCATCTTGCCTTGTTCGCACTGTGCAAGGGTCTAGTGGGAGTATCATGGTGTGGGGTCTGTTTTGCTGGTGTGGAAGTGGTCCCCTGGTGTTCGTTGAGGGTAAACATACTGGCAGATCAAGTGCATCCTGCTATGTTACATTTTTACTCCGCAGGTGACGAATATTTCATGGACGATAATGCAACTATACAACGTGCCAGAATCTTTCGATATAGGTTCACTGAACATCAATCAGACTTCGAACAGCTTCCCTGGCCGCTGCAAAGCCCGGATCTTAATCCAATAGAAAATGTTTGGGACATGGTGGAAAGGCGCATACGACGGCGATCTCCTCTCCCGTCCAATTTATAGGATATTACGGTCTGTCTAGCCAATGCATGGTATTCTCTGGACGTAAATACACTCCAGAAGCTTGTAGAATCCATGCCTTCATGAATATGGGCTGTCATCCGTGCCATAGAAGGTCCAATAAAATATTAATCCTAATTCATTGGCCAGTATGTGTATATATACACTCTTAGGCAAAAACAAAAACGACGCACCAAGAAGGGGTAATGCAAATTGGACACAAATTGATATGCATATAGGTTCCGGCGGAAAATGCAAAATTGTAAAGTTTGGTGGCCAATGAATGAACGTATGACGCTGCAGCGCAACTGGCAGGATATTAAAGAGGAGAAATTTTGATTCCAGGACATAAATTCTTTGCGAATTTCATTCCGTGTACTCAAGTAGACAGTAACTATGCCTCGCATACAGGTGAGCGAACAATATGCGCTGATGTCAGCATTTGAGAGAGGACATGTAGTTGGGCTCAAAGAAGCCGGTTGGTCTAATCGGCGAATAGCTAGACATTTGGATAGATGCGATGCCACTATTAGACGACGTTGGAGGGAATGGGTGAATAAAGGCCGAACACATAGCGGCAAGAAGAAAGCGGTCGGCCTAGAGAAACGATAGAACGTGAGGACCGAGCAATCGCCAGAGCGGCACTCAGAGCCCTAGATTCATCATTATCATCGATCGTAAGTGAAACTTCAGTAATCGAGGATTCCTTTCCTTTTGCGTGCCCAATACACCTTGACCAAGAATGTCGCTGGATCTCTCCCCCATTGAGCACGTTTGGATCATTATAGGCAGGGCCCTCCTACCAGCTCGGAATTTTGACGACTTAACGTGCCAGTTGGACAGAATTTGTCCCTAAACCCTGCGGGAGGACATCCGCCACCTCTATCAATCAGTGCCAAGTCAAATAACTGCTTGCATAAGGGCCAGAGGCGGACCAACGCATTATTGACTTTTTTTGAATATTTTTCTCAAATTGTAATCATTTGTTTTACTGCACATGTACATTACATCAACCGATTTTCGTCCCATTCGGATAATTCCTTCTTGGTGCGTCTTTTTTTTTTCTAAGCGTATATATATATATATATATATATATATATATATATATATATATATATATATATATATATATATATATATATATATATATATATATATATATATATATATATATATATATACTAGCATTATTGCCCGGGTAGATATATAGATATAAAATTTTTCATGCATTCCATCAAAAAAATACTGGGCTGCACCCCCCGCTCTTCATGTTCATCTGGCCAGACAGAATGCGCTTAGCGCGTTTCTATGATATACCCAGTATTCTTTTGATAGAAAGCATGAAAAATTTTATATCTATATATCTACCCGGGCAATCATTCTTTAAAAATAATTTCATTAATCTTCTTATGCCTTAATATAACTAATGGACTAACAGTTCGGAATGAAAGTTATGTGCTGTTATGTTTCTCTGTTTAAAGAGCTTTTCCTCCCACTGCTTAAAAAACACTACAACTCTAAAAGATTTATCTTATATGATTTCACCGAATAAGTAATTTAAATACATATCGTATGTTAACTCTGTTTCGCGAACTTAGGGGAAAAACCTGTAGAACTATTAAACTTTTTCCCATTTTATGATCCTCAAACAATTAATATATTTCGATCAACAGAAGGCTTCCAAAAACTTCCAAACTTAATTTTTCTTTTTTTTTTCTTGCTTTTTTTTCTAAATTTTATTAAGTTCTATTAGTTTGAACGCCATTGTCTAAAATTGTCTAAAGCAGCGGTTCTCAACCTGTTCAGACAAACGATTCCACTAAACGTAAGAAAAATAAACACCTCGTCCTTCCCCCCCCCCCCCCCGTTACCCCCAGACCAACTCTCAAACCACCCCGCGTATCGAATTTGAAGGGTTGTCGGAAAGGGACTGTATCCACATTTAAGAGGTGCGCTTAGGGGCACAAAAATCATTAAATAATTAATTTAAAAAAAATTAATTGAGCCCCAAATTTTGTTTTTCCTGATTTAAGTTTCTAGGCTCCAAAACATTAACTGTGCCGAATTTGGTCCCGGTGGGTGAAACAGTCTATGATTCTATAGCGGACAAACAAACAGACAAGCTCTTTTATATATATAGATATAAGATATATGTATATATATATATATATATATATATATATATGTATATATATATATATGTATATGTATATATATATATGTATATATATATATATATATATATATATATATATATATATATATATATATATATATATATATATATATATATATATATATATGGCGTCAAAAACGAAGCAATTTTCTTCGCTGGAAATCACCAGGGAAGCCAAAAATTACAAGGGCAGAAAAGCTCATTTTGCTTATTTAATTGGAATTCTTTTCTCAACTTTGCAAACAATTGCAGATTTAACGGAGCAAAATTTGGAAAAGATGGACTAAATAAAGAAAAAAATGTGTCACAATTTGAGGAATCGGAAAATTTCCTTTTTAAATGGTTCAGTGCAACAAACATTCCTATAAATGGTGCCATTTTGAAAGAGAAAGCAATAGAAATTGCTTCTAAACTGGGAATTCAAGGATTCACAGCTTCAAATGGTCGAATAGACCACTTTAAAAAGAGGCACAATTTGTCCTACAAATTCACTTGTGGCGAATCGTATATACAGTCGAACCCCGTTATAGCGAACCTGGTATATAACGAACTCCCGGATATAACGAACGAAAATTTTAGTCCCGCCGTTTTCCTATTGTATTTAATGCTATTTTATCCTTTTATAGCGAACCTCCAAAATCTTAAGAATCGGCTGTAACGAACATTTTTTTTTCAGTCGACATCTGAATTTATTTTTAATTTTTAAACTTTTTAAGAATGTTGAAGATACAATAAATGAAGAAGCAAAGAATGTTGAAGAAAATGATGATGAAGATTTACCTATCGCGATGCGGATAGAAAAGCACAAAATTTCATCATTCTCAGATTGTGGCGTGCAATTGTTCGAAACATGTGATGATGAAGTCATTACATGTGAAAATCCGACTGATGAAGATATAGTGGAAGAAATTAAAATGAATCATTCTGAAATCGAAGATTCTGCTTCTGATGCTGATGAAGAGGAGCACATAAATGACGAAATCTCCACCATCTCAGATGCTACAGCAGCGATGAGTGTAATTAATAAGTTTTTGTCTACACAAACAGTGGAAGAAAGAGCGTTGGAGTCATTTGATGTATTTGGACAAGGAAATTCGTAAAATGTTTTTGAAATCGGCATCACGTTAGCAGAAGATTACAGATTATTTCTGTATCAAAACAGTGAACAACAATTAAAGGTAAAATGAATTTATTTCCATTTGTTTTCATTTTTAGTTAATTTAATTAGTATTGTGTCAATTTAATGTAATCGATTTTAGTCAATTTAGTTCATTAATGATCATTTTTAATAGATTTTATCATTCTTTCAATACATTGTTATTGAATATATATAGCAACTAATGAGTTATACATTTTGTAACATTTTTGTTAATGGTTCGGATATAGCGAACAAAACCTTTGGTCCCTTGAAATTCGTTATAACGGGGTTCGACTGTATATATATATATATATATATATATATATATATATATATATATATACTATCGATTATAAGAACCAGTTTTTACAGTCCCCAAGATGTTCTTATAAACAATTTGTACTGTATATATATATATATATATATATATATAATATACAGTACAAATTGTTTATAAGAACATCTTGGGGACTGTAAAAACTGGTTCTTATAATCGATAGTTTTTATATCCGATAGATAACTTAAAACTGCTGGAAATACCAAATTCGTTGTCACATAATTTCTATTTACACCTGCAACATGACGTTCAAAAAATGGTTAAAAGGTTCAAGTTCAATCAAGGAAAAACACACTGTTTATTTTCAAATAAGCATGTATTTTTAAATATTTTCGAATACATAGTTCTAAAAACGTTAAAAAGAAAAATGAATAAAATTATGTAGCTATTATAAATGTACATGCGTAATGCAATATTTTGTTTTTACATGTTTATTTATTTTCTGAAAAATAGTCAGTATTTGTTTGTTTAGTTTTTTTTAAATAAAAATAATTTTCCGTTATCGCGATAAGTTCTTTGACAGCTTTTTTTTTTTATCGGATCCTTCACAAAATCATCATCGCAAGCTAAAAATTTATAGACAGTATTGATTGCTGAAAACATTTCTGTTAAACTCGGCAAGAAAACTCGTTCAAAAGATCTTCTGGACTGGCACTGTCGTCAATATCATCATCTCTGCCAGAAATCTCTGCATTTACGCCTGGAACAATATCTTCATTCGTTACATTCCCATGAGTTGAAAGAGCCAAATCTATGTCTTCATATTCCTGACGTAAATCTTGTTCAATTGGCAAATCTCGAGCCCAGTCTTGAAGCGTTTTATCTCTAGCGTCTTGAGTTTAAAAAATGGAAGGATTTTCATCCCTGAAAACCAGCTGGCCGGAAAGAATTCGAAATCTTTTTTTTTCTCTTTTTTTAACCAATGCGGAGGTACTTGTTGTCCAACATTCACCTATACTTCGCCACAGTTTACTGTCCATTTTAATATGGGAGGCATCATATAGGCGGGCAGTATTATCCCCTATGAAGGGACGACACAAATGGAGGCATTTTTTGTGGCGCGGCGACGGGATTCCAGCTGAACACCCTCAACACCGAAAACCAGCGTGCTGTACCACAGGGCTACCAGAAGCCCCAATTCGAAATCGTTAAAGGTCTAACATTCTTTCATGCCTTTTCTAGCATGATGATAGCGCCCAGTATTGGAATCTTCGGTTCTTTCTTATTTTCAATATCGTCGATGATCTGTAGAATCAAGTTCTTACTGGAATTAACTCTTATGCACTTAATGACACCTTGACTGTTATACGGAGATTGTGTTGAGAGGAGGAAAAGTTAATTTAATGGCATGAAAACCTTGGACCGAAGGGTGGACTGGGCAATTGTCCACAATAAGAATTCTCTTTTTATGTTCATTAAATTCTTGGTCCCACTTCCGTAACCTGTTTTCAAAGATTTCTCCTGTCATCGAAGCTTTAAAATTCGATGGATAATCAACTGGCAGCGATTTTGTATTTTTTAAATGCCCTCGTATTTTTCCATTTTCCGATCACTAAAAGCTTCAAGTTTTCAGTTCCAGTTAAATTTGCAGCAACCATAACTGTTATCCTTTCTTTTGAAAGCTTACCACCACTGCAAATTTCGTGTTTGAAACCTAACGTCCTATCCGATGTCATCCTATAAAATAGGCCAGTTTCATCAGCGTTGAAGATTTCGTGGTCTTCATTTCGTGGTTCTCTTAACATAGTCCAAATTGTTTTAAGCCAGTTATCAGAAACTCCTGGTGGCATGGCCTTCGATTCTCCCCTGATTCTCCCGAACACAACGGAATATCTCTCCCAAAATCTCTGGATCCACGAAATTGAAATAAATAAATCATGTATTTTAAAGATCTTCGCAAGTTCATTTGCTTTCGTTTGCAAAATCGGTCCGCTTAGGGGAATGTTGGCACTCCTTTGAATCTTACACCATTGCGAAAGGGCTTGTAGTATGTCAGCATGTGGACTTTTTTCAAGTTTCTTAATTTTAGTCCTTTTTTTTAGATAAAAAATGGATAAAATGGCTGAAGAACAGCGTGCTGATACTTCCCGTCCGTTCACAATTAACATGTTCTTATAAGCGATTTATTTTCCCAGAAACCAATTAATTTTAAGTCACTAAAAGCGATAAGTTCTTATTAACGATGTTATTATAACCGGTGTTCATATAAACAGTTTTTACTGTATATATATATATATATATATATATATATATATATATATATATATATAAAAGAGCTTGTCTGTTTGTTTGTCCGCTATAGAATCATAGACTGTTTCACCGACCGGGACCAAATTCGGCACAGTTAATGTTTTGGACCCGAGAAACTTAAATCAGGAAAATGAAATTTGGGGCTCAATTAGTTTTTTTTAAATTAATTTTTTAATGTTTTTTGTGCCCGATAGAGGTGCGTCTACCCCCTGTGGATTCCCCTCGACCAGCTGCGTTAAGAGGGGTGGTTTGAGGATGACGGAGGGGGGGGGCGTCAAATTCCAATGCACGGGAGAAAGAGGGTTGGGAATGACCTTAAAATCAGACGAAGGTCCGCCGGCTCAAAGTTTCTTTCTTTCTTATTGTTTGTATATCATTTCAGTAGAAACGTGCTAAGCTCATTCTGTCTGGCCAGATGAACATGAAGAGCGGGAGTGCAGCCCAGTATTTTTTTGATGGAATGCATGAAATATTTTATATCTATATATCTACCCGGGCAACGCCGGGCAATAATGTTAGTATATATATATATATATATATATATATATATATATATATATATATATATATATATATATATATATATATATATATATATATATTATATATATATATATATATATATATATATATATATATACATATATATATATACACATATATATATATATATATATATATATACTATATATATATATATATATATATATATATATATATATTATATATATATATATATATATATATATAACAGTTCCGTAACTGACTGACAGATAACGCACAGACCAAACCGCTGGACCTAAAGGACTGACATTTTTCATGGCGATTCTTTTTATAGTGTAGGGGTGCACTAAGAAAAATTCTTCTTAGATTTTTAAAATTAAATTTTTAAGCTGTTTGTAACATTTTTCAAGTTTGCGTTTAAAATAATAATCCGAGGGTTATAGAATTTATATCACGAGAAAGATCCTAAAATTTTCTTTAAAATGAAATCTTTTTCGAATCCTTACTTCCGTTTTCTGATTTCTGGTGAATTTTTAAAGATTCATTTTTAGAATCTAATTTATTAAATGCTGATCACGTGATTTCTTTTCTTTTTGTGATACTTTAAACTAATTTTGGGTCGCGTGCATAACAACAAAATAGTCAATTTTTTTTTTCTTGCTAATACGGCAGACGATTGGACATTATCCAAAAAAAAATTCAAATACAGTAAAAGAAATGTTCCTCGAACTGTGCTATATTAACGGTACTATATTCTTTAGTATGTCCTATTAGATTTAATTTGAATATTTTCTTCTACATTATTTTGTCTATAAAAATATCCGTTACGATTTTTTTTAATATATATTTTTACACCAATTGCATACATTGATTGTTTTATTCATTATATTTATATATATATATAATATATATATATATATATATATATATATATATATATATATATATATATATATATATATATATATATATATATATATATGTCTACAAAAGTACAACCAGAAACCAAACCAATGAACAACGGCAATCTTACTATGGCGCTACGCTGCTCAACCGTAAGCTGCTATATATTAAATAAAAACATTTTTAAACCTGACAACACCAGCACAATTCATCAACCTGAAAGATGAAGAATATAAATGACCGGGGGGAGTTGTGACCCCCTACACTCCGGTTAAACATGTTTTGTACCTAGGTAACACTCCCGGAAGTCATCCTTCATCTGCAACCTGACGTAAAGTCAAAAATAAAGCAAGGAGCGATGAAATAAAAAAAATAAAGGAAATGGAACTTCGTACATTAAAAACCTGGGTCAAAATTATTTCAAAACCACCTGTCAATTCACTAAAACATTACAGCCATCCCATATATTCACTACACCTATAAACAATGCATCATATAATAATTTTTTTATAAATATTTAGACTTATGACTAAATTATAACTTTATCCACATATAACCACTTCAAATAAGCACCACCTAAGCATCGAAATATCCACACACAATACTTTAAACATTATCAAATATATACATTTAGAACCATAATTATAACTAAAATAGCAAGGACACATACCTAGTGCAACTCTACATTGTAGACCGTAAAAAGACAAACAGGTGCGATACGTAAATTGCCAACTGATCATTTTATTACCTCAATTACTAAAATATCGATTAAGACATTCTTTCCTATCGATCGAATGGAATTCACACATGGTTTTTAACAAAAATCCCAAAGGAAAACCCATTTCTAAAGCATTGTTTGCAAATGATGTTATGCCTGATTGTATTTCCAATTTGTTACAGTTTAGACGTTTAATACGTAGCATGTAGTTAATGATTAGGTTGCGCTTTACATTTCTATGTAAACAAGTATTCCAAGGCATTACGCGTTGTGTAGTAAATGGATAATAGTCCCTTTTATCATGCATTTGGTATTTCACAAGACTACTCTCTTCATCAACACATAAGCTTAAATCCAGAAATACAACACGATCATCCGGTGTTTTATCAGATTCTAACAGGCTAAGATTTTTTGGATAAAACACCGGATCTATGACCTGCTCTTTGTACTTAGTGCAAATTAAAACATCATCCACATATCTGAAATATATTAGCTCACTTAATAAGGCGGTCCCCATTTCATAATGGTGTAGGTAAATGTCTGCCAATATTGAGGAACAACCTCCCCCCATTGGGATACCATGTATTTGGCGGAAGAAATGTGTGCCGTCATATAAATATGTCTCTTTAAGTACCAATTGCACTAGAGTCTCATAACGATGATATGAGACTCTAGTGCAATTGGTACTTAAAGAGACATATTTATATGACGGCACACATTTCTTCCGCCAAATACATGGTATCCCAATGGGGGGAGGTTGTTCCTCAATATTGGCAGACATTTACCTACACCATTATGAAATGGGGACCGCCTTATTGAGTGAGCTAATATATTTCAGATATGTGGATGATGTTTTAATTTGCACTAAGTACAAAGAGCAGGTCATAGATCTGGGGTTTTATCCAAAAAATCTTAGCCTGTTAGAATCTGATAAAACACCGGATGATCGTGTTGTATTTCTGGATTTAAGCTTATGTGTTGATGAAGAGAGTAGTCTTGTGAAATACCAAATGCATGATAAAAGGGACTATTATCCATTTACTACACAACGCGTAATGCCTTGGAATACTTGTTTACATAGAAATGTAAAGCGCAACCTAATCATTAACTACATGCTACGTATTAAACGTCTAAACTGTAACAAATTGGAAATACAATCAGGCATAACATCATTTGCAAACAATGCTTTAGAAATGGGTTTTCCTTTGGGATTTTTGTTAAAAACCATGTGTGAATTCCATTCGATCGATAGGAAAGAATGTCTTAATCGATATTTTAGTAATTGAGGTAATAAAATGATCAGTTGGCAATTTACGTATCGCACCTGTTTGTCTTTTTACGGTCTACAATGTAGAGTTGCACTAGGTATGTGTCCTTGCTATTTTAGTTATAATTATGGTTCTAAATGTATATGTTTGATAATGTTTAAAGTATTGTGTGTGGATATTTCGATGCTTAGGTGGTGCTTATTTGAAGTGGTTATATGTGGATAAAGTTATAATTTAGTCATAAGTCTAAATATTTATAAAAAAATTATTATATGATGCATTGTTTATAGGTGTAGTGAATATATGGGATGGCTGTAATGTTTTAGTGAATTGACAGGTGGTTTTGAAATAATTTTGACCCAGGTTTTTAATGTACGAAGTTCCATTTCCTTTATTTTTTTTATTTCATCGCTCCTTGCTTTATTTTTGACTTTACGTCAGGTTGCAGATGAAGGATGACTTCCGGGAGTGTTACCTAGGTACAAAACATGTTTAACCGGAGTGTAGGGGGTCACAACTCCCCCCGGTCATTTATATTCTTCATCTTTCAGGTTGATGAATTGTGCTGGTGTTGTCAGGTTTAAAAATGTTTTTATTTAATATATATATATATATATATATATATATATATTTGCCATTAATTGCATACATTGACCGTTGTATTTAATTTGAATGTACTCCGTAGCGAAGTACGGGTATTCAGCTAGTATATATATATATATATACATATTTATATATACACATATATATATAGATATATATATATATACATATATACATATATATATACATATATATATACATATATATATATATACATATATATATATATATACATATATATACATATTTATATATTCACATATATATACATATATATATATATATATATATATATATATATATATATATATATATATATATATATATATATATATATATATATATATATATAACATAAAAACCCCTATATTCAATTCAAATTCTAAATTGCCTTGGGCGTTGTCGCGATTGAGCTATTTTCGCTTCAGCCAATGGCTACAGACCTGTGATCACATGGCAAGACGTTCAAAAAGTTTATATAAGTTCCAGTATAACTCGGAGAGCAGATTTTGGGTGTCTGCTCACGGCCAGAAAACATGTAGTTTTCGCTCCTGGCAAATTTGTACGTGCGGGGCTGCGTCCCCGTCCCGGCCAGCGTCGCGCGATGTGTTCGAGTAAATTTAGTTGATGTTCTACGAAACAGTTTCGGAAAATAAAGACTTTGTATGAACCAACTGCCTTTTTCCTGATGTCTTCCGAGGTGTTTATTGGCCTCTCATTTTACCTCGCCACTCGCGACTTCGATTGCACGTTATGGATACAAAATGTTTGAAGATCCCGGCCATTGCTTCGCCCCGCCACAGTTTCCATTTGCCTTAGCCACGACTACAAAACTGATGATTTCAACGGTTATGTTATGTGTCCGGCTACAACCATTACTATTGTTATAATTCATTACATATATATATATATATATATACAGTGGAATCTCGATCGATCGTTTTCGGATCCATCGTTTTTCCGTATGTATCGTTCATTTTATCCAGTCCCAAAGATCTTATTGCTTTGTTATGTTTCCGCATCTATCGTTTTCCCGCATTTATCGTTCATTTCAATCGGTCCCTTGAAAAACGATAGATCGAAATTCCACTGTATATACATATATATATACATATATATATATATATATATATATATATATACATATGTATATATATACATATATATATATATATATATATATATATATATATATATATATATATATATATATATATATATATATATATATATATATATATATATATATATATATATATATATATATGCATTTAGAAGTTTATACAAGGCGTTTTACGACGAGATGGAGAGGCATTCCAAAACGCTATCGGAAGGGATGAGAATGATTATGTAAAATGATGACTGCTAACCAGAAGTATTTTATGGATGATATTTCATTCGTGATAACTTATCATAATGAATATTGTCTTTCCGTACCTTCTGGCAACCCTGGTGTCAGCGAGACGCGTCAAGGCCGGCGGAGAGGAAATTCGGTCGCAGTGAACTTCGCCTCGCTAATGAGCGAACAACCCCCGGAAATGACCCCGCTGCCACAGAGGCCATGAGAAACACCCCAACATTAGAGAAAACGATTGCGCTAGCCCATTGGAAGGCACTTCCGAAAGGCTTGCTGGCTATTAAACTCCCCACAAGCAATTTATATATATATATATATATATATATATATATATATATATAAGAATCACGTTTGTTATTACTGTTTTTGATTCTTATATGTGGTTGATTCTTATAACCGAAATTTAGGTTTTTTACAAGCACACACACACACACCTATATATACATATATGAGATAATTTACCATAAAATACTATTTAATTTACGTTAATTATCTTTTATTAAAATTATTTTTTTAATTTTAAAAATACAACTTAATTTCTAGACCTATAAGTAGGTACACATGAATATAGTAACAGAAGAAAAAAAATCCAATATTTGTTACAATATACCTGCTTAACTGTTTTAACATTTCAACTACTGGAAGGGTGCAAGAAAAAGTTTTCTATGGTAGTTTTACGTAATGAAGTTTTCGGGAGGCTGCTTATACCTCTTTCAATACCAATAGTCTCAGACCAAGATTCACCTTCTAGCTTACGTTTCATGGTTTGATAACGCTCTGAATCTACTAAAGTCACGTTTGCCTAAATGATACTGGACACTTCGCCGAAGATTTATGTGTTTCAGGGTCCAGGAAGCCGCAACCAGGATATGGGAGGTGGGAAAAAAGAATCCCTTTCTTTGTTTGTCAATGGAGAAAAATGAAATCGGACCCGGAAGGGTAAAGATGCTCCTGGGTCAAGCTAATAGGACAGTGTTTAGCTAAAGCGTTTTAGCGGAAACTATTATATTATGTGTAACAAAGAAAGGGATATATTTTACGACTGTATTCCATCCCATCTTACCAGTCTGTCTTTAAAGAAAATAAAGAAAGAACTTCGTGCAGTTTCAGGGTTTAAGTGGCTTTTTTGGAAAAATGAAAGGATAGCGAAAAGTGTAAGCTGATTCTTAAAACCGGTGGTATGATTCTTTAAAGCGAAAATTTTAACATGGAAATAATACATTTGCTTTTGTTTTTGCGACATTGATTCTTATAAACGGTTGATTCTTATAACCACTGATCACTATAAGCGGTGGTTACTGTATATATATATATATATATATATATATATATATATATATATATATATATATATACACAGTAACCACCGCTTATAGTGATCAGTGGTTATAAGAAACACATAAATCTTCTGCGAAGTGTCAACCATCACTTACGCAAACGGGACAGTGGATTCAGCACTTCAAAGCGTGAAACGTAAACGGATCCATTTTGCTGAATCAGATGAACCAGATGCTGAATCAAACGTTTCACGGTTTGATTCAGAATCAAACCGTGAAACGTAAGCTATAAAGTGAATCTTCGTCTGAGACTGTAATAAGCATACGTCGCTAGTATTCACTTTAGTTTTCTAACAAAATTGCCAATTAGTGTTAAAACTTTTTGATAGTCGAATTCAGATATGATAAAACAAGGAAAACTCTTAGTTTTTCTGAAAAACAGAACTTGTTAATTAGATATGATGCTCTTCCAAAGTGTAGTGAAAGAGAAGCTGTCTCTTGTTGATTTTATAGTCATGTGTTGTTACTTATAGGTCTAGTAATTGAGTTATAGTATTTGTTTAGAATTTGAGTATTTTTAAAATTATAAAAAATAATTTTAATAAATGATAAATAACGTAAATTAAAGAGTATTTAATGGAAAATTATGTATATATGTGCCTGTGTGTTTATATATATGTACAAGTATATATTTGTGTATGTGTGTCTGTCCAAAGGGAAGTTTCGGTTATAAGAATCAACCGCTTATAAGAATCAAAAACAGTAATAACAAACGTGATTCTTATAAGCGGAAATCACTGTATATATATATATATATATATATATATATATATATATATATATATATATATATATATATATATATATATATATATATATATATATATATATATATATATATATATATATATATATATATATACAGTGGACGCTCGTTAATTCGAACTCAAAGGTTCTCAGAAAAAAGTTCGAATTATCCGATATTAAGAGAAAATATATAACTTTAAATGTGTATCACTCAAGAAGAAAATCTCCTAGTATGTATAACCCCAGAAAATATATTATACTATGTTATCTAAAGTTAAACATATTAAAAAGCAATACAGACTTACCTTAATCATAAAATGAAGCAGAAGATATGCATTAAAAATATGAATTACACTTTGGGGAAAAACTGTAAATTGGATGTTTCGTTCTGTTTATGATGCCTACATTGTTCAACCAGCTTCTCGATTTGAAGTAAACATTTCAATTCATTTTCAGAGGAAGGTTCCATCTGAATAAATGCTTTCAGAGTTTTAATAGATTCCATTATGGCTTTGTCCATATATATATATATATATATATATATTAAATAATTCGAATAATGTTCGAATTAATGAGATATATATATATATATATATATACAGTAACCACCGCTTATAGTGGTCAGTGGTTATAAGAATCAACCGTTTATAAGAATCAATGTCGCAAAAACAAAAGCAAATGTATTATTTCCATGTTAAAATTATCGCTTTAAAGAATCAATCCACCGGTTTTAAGAATCATCTTACACTCTTCGCTATTCTTTCATTTTTCCAAAAAAGCTACTTAAACCCTCAAAAGGCACGAATTTCTCTTTTTATTTTTTTAAAGAAAGAGTGATAAGATGGGATGGAATACAGTCGTAAAATGCATCCCTTTCTTTGTTAGACATAACATAATAGTTTCCCTTTAAACGCTTTAGCACAACACCGTCCTATTAGCTTGACCCGGGGGCATATTTACCCGTCCGGGTCCAATTTCACTTTTCTCCACTGACAAACGAAGACAGGGACCCTTTTTTTTCCCACCTCCCACATCCTGGTTGCGGCTCCCTGGACCCTCAAACACACAAATCTTCGGCGAAGTGTCCACTATCACTTAGGCAAGCGTGACATTAGTAGATTCAGCACTTTATCAAACCGTGAAACGTAAGCTAGAAGGTGAATCTTCGTCTGAGGCTATTGGTATTCAAAGAGGTATAAACAGCCTCCTGAAAACGTCATTACGTCAAACTATCATAGAAAACTTTTTCTTGCTCCCTTCCTGAAGTTGAAATGTTAAACTGCTAAGCAGGTATGTGGTAACAAATATTGGATTTTTCTACTCTTACTATAATCATGTGTATCTACTAATAGGTCTAAAAATTAAGTTGTATTTTTGAAATTATAAAAAGTAATTTTAATAAAAGATAAATAACGTAAATTAAAATGTATTTTATGGCAAATTATCTCATATATGTATATATAGGTGTGTGTGTGCCTGTCCAAAAACCTAAATTTCGGCTATAAGAATCAACCGCTTATAAGAATCAAAATCAGTAATGACAAACTTGATTCTTATAAGCGGAAATCACTGTATATATATATGTATATATATATATATATATATATATATATATATATATATATATACACTGACACACATATATAAACCCTACCGCAAAAGGAGAACCCAACAAGGGGTCCGTAGTGATATAAAAAAAGAAAAAGAAAAGCTTTCAACCAATGAAACCAACCGCTAATTTAGCAATTTTTAAATAACGGGGATTCCTCCCCGAATTTATCGTTCCATTTCTACAAATTCCCTTATTTCATCCATTTCCCCCCTTCTGCTTTCCCCGTTTATTTTCCCTCCCATTTCACAGCTCGTCACTTTTCTTCGCAACATATTCTTACGCATAATGTGACCCGTTTTTGGCCCCTCAAAGGGTTGCTAGGGGACGCATTCTTACGAGTGACGTTCGACGAGGGGACCCTCATCCCCAAAAGCTAAAGAACCACTACCCTAAAGATTATGAGTTGGATTTGCCTAGCAGATGGATCGTCCTGTCGATCTTTTGCTTTTAACCCTCCTCCACGTAGACAAAAACTCTCCATTTTAAAGGGTAAGAATTGTAAGAAATTTTTAAACATATATATATATATATATATATATATATATATATATATATATGTGGCATTTCACCACATGATTTCCATAACAACAAATAATAAGCACAAACGTCGAGGCAGAGTTCTATAAAATTGCAGTCCTTTATTTCACAAGAGTTGGTAGTGGATATCAGAGCGTCTTTCTAGCATGACGCGAAACATACAAGTGCTTTCCCATACAGAGCTCACAACAGAATGTCTGCTCTCTTAGACAGGGGCTGTACCAAAGTCAGCGACTGTTTACATCAACACAGATGTTTTTCGTGGGTGGTATACTACTAAGAAGCACATTGGGTGCTCTTTATCTTTATGATATTGTTTGACACTTTTGATCCTTTATCTCTGGCACCTGCAGCCATTATCTCTGAGATATTGTGAACTGCGGATTTTAGATGACTAGAGACGGTGTTTTGTTACTCCTTCTGGGCGGCACGGCTAATATTCCTATCAACTGAAAAGAATTTATTGTGTTGATTTCCCCACTGGAATTTGCAGATGTTCACTTGCTTTTGGGTGGGCTATTTCTGAGAAAAGGTTCCTCTCTTAACAGATGTGGGGACCCGAATTATAGGAATAGACGAGATTCAACTTATAATGTCAAGATTCAACTTATAATGTCACATCCCCCTCCCAAGAGGCTATCATCCTATGCCTGCATAGGGTGAGAGACACCTGAGTGTGAGTATGTTGGGACCTCAGCTAATTCACTCTGCAAGATCAACATTATAAGTTTTACTACCTCAATTTTTTAAGTTAAGTCATAATCGATATAAAACTCTTGATCTGCAGTATCAAGCTCTTTATATCGACATACGTTAGCTGGAATTATAAATCTTTCCGTCTCTCTGGAGAAGTTCTCCACCTACCTAAATTCCTCCATCTCCAGTCATCGTGTTCAATACCATAACAATACAATTACTCGGCCTCAAATTAATAGGTGCACAATTACAACAATAGTCTAATAGTAATTAAAAGTACATAATTATAACAATATTAGTGGGATAATAAAATAAGTAATAAGATAATATACTAGTATATCCATGAAAAGAATAACATATAAATTGCAAGTGATATGGCATAATTGAATCTCTCTGCAAATACATCAATAGTCTGGTAATAATTATGAATAAAATAAGGTATAAGATAATATAATGGTATAGCCATGAAAAGAATAACATAGAAATGGTAATGGATATGGCTTAATTGAATCTCCATGCAGATACATTATACCGAAAATCAGTTCTAACTCAATAGTAATCTACATGAAATCATACACAAAAACAATTCAATTCTGATACTTGTAAATCAATGCTAAATCAATACACAGAAATGATGCATTAAATACTTCAAATATTCAGGTAAACGTAACTCAACATTAATCAAATATGAAGGCATATTGACAATCACGCACTAAATTAGTTCAATTCAGAAAAATATAACTCAATACTATTTACACTTCTAGAGCACTGGTTTACTCGGATAATAATTACTATTTATGCAATTACAATAATGCCAGTATGATCATAAAATAGATAATATGATAATAGTGCGTAATAATGAAAAAGAAATAACAGGTGATATAATATAATAAAATCCTTACTAAGACACAAATATATCATATGAACACAATGCTTTTTACAATTATTGGATTATTCATCTCTTTCATTCTACTTAAATTCTCTCATATTTTTTAATTCATTATATTCTTTAATACAGGGGAATAACTTCTATTTTTCTTAACCTCAAGATCTCTTTCCTATACTCTTCTAGATCTCTACATTGAGCGAAAATTAATCCTTTTACCCTTCCAGTATTCATCTCTCTCAAACTCAATTTTTGCATTACCTTATCCTTCTAACCTAGCTGTTGTGTTCTGACTTATGATGACATCTGCTAATCAGAGTACTGTAACATATTCCGTGCTTCGTGTCAAAGCCGACACGCTAGGTAGCGTCACACCGGTTATGTTTAGTGATAAACAGCTTACTAATAAGAACTTTTTACAATGAATATCAATTTATTAGATATTCTGGATTAAATACTTCACGATTAGGTCGTGTTCTGGAACATACATTTTACATTAATAATGTCCTTTGAAGTCTGCGATGCACGTAAAAGATTGTCCGTTCAGCTGGATGGCTGCTCTGTCGCTACGGATCGTAGATCGGGCCTTCAGGCAATAACGCTCTAATTGCAGAAGTCTCAGTTGCTGGGAACGGATTTCACTCGTCGGAACAGGCTGGAATGAGGCGAACTCGAACTCCAGACGCAGTGTGATCTAATTATCACAGAGTAGTGGACGGTTCGTCCCACGTTCTCACCAAAGAAGCTAGCTGCTTCGACAAGATGGAAGATCAAGCTTTGATCTCCAAACGACCCTTCTCAGCGAGAAAAAGGTCTTCTTCACACAGGGGGCTGAGCCTCCAAAATATCGAAGTCACTCAAAGTGAGTGGAGCTAGGAGATCAGCTATCCCTCCTAAACTCAGGCTTCGAATCTCGTCTCAAAACTCGTCTCTTCTCCTCTAAAAATCTCCGGCATCCGCTTTTTAACACTTTTTTCCCTGGCGGTATCTGTAACAACCCCGCTCTTTGATCTGGGGCTCTGATAGGTCCTTGGCCGTGAACCGTGTGCAAAACTATATTTGTTCTTTATTTCGGCGGCACACGTTAGGTCATTAGAGCGTCTCATCAGGGGGATGGTCTGCCTTTGTTAGTCTTTTGTGATATAGTGTCTTCGCTGTAGACATCGGGGCGCCTCGCTATTGTCAAGTCGCTCCTCGCCTGAGAGTCGAAAAACTGACTCCTTTTGTAAGTGACCCTCGGCAGGGGGAACTATTCTTTTCGCATT
Organism: Dolomedes plantarius; assembly: GCA_907164885.2. Lineage (NCBI taxonomy): Eukaryota > Metazoa > Arthropoda > Arachnida > Araneae > Dolomedidae > Dolomedes > Dolomedes plantarius. The sequence goes on from OU015493.1 coordinate 4,212,445, forward strand.
CCGCCGCTGGGCCATGAGGAGGGGAAATCTCACAGTACTAATTTCTCATGATAGCTTGTCTTTGAATAAGTCTGTCCTATTTAAATGAACTTAAGATTCTACTGAAAGGTACACATTTCCTCCTTCCATTTTTTTTCTTAACTCCATAATTTATATATAAAAAAATAATAAAATAATCCTGACAACTTCAGCTAGTTTGGTTAAGGTATAATTATTATTCGTCTCTTTTTACACACTCAAAGGAATCGGGAACTCGCTCTTTCATCTCCCCCTCTAAAACACTACTCGTCGTTTGACCTACTTCTGTTGGGTGGGGTCAGGGTTCAACTGTTACTCCTAGCACGCTCTATAAGGCCTCAATGCTACAGGTAGTTCTGACGTTGTAATAATTTCTAGAAGGCTCTATATTCACTCTCCCAATATCATATTTACTTTTAGGAAATATACCAATAAACGATGACAATAGAGGAATGAGCTCGGACGATAGATTCATGTTAGCAAATTCAGGTAATTTATCCTGAATGGCATTCTGAGTGCTATAGTCTTCAGTCAAATCAAGTGTATTCCTGATTTGCATAGACGTTTTTGGATGCTTATGTTCTCCATTGCCATTCGTTAGCATTATATCATCACAATTATTTTGAATACGACCATAATATAATTTAGCACAGTTATTATCATCAGAATATTCATTTATCATTTTACTCGACCTACATATCAATACACGTGACACCTAATTCAAATTAACAAAATACCAATTAAACAATTATATACCAATACACTACGCAATTACTAATTACACATATTAAAAGTATTGAATTAACCTCTACTCACAAATTGAAATTAATAAAATGTCACTTAAACAATTATATACCAACACACTAAACATATACTACCCATAAGCATGAAAAATAGTAAATCAACACTCACTCACAAATTTAAGTTAATAATAATAATAAAACATACTGCTAACGGAATCCAACAGACGTAAAGATGATACTATAATCACTTAATTTAATATTCAAGTTAAATAATTTCGTATGTGGCAAAGATAATAAGATATAATTCAATTGGGTATCAATAACATACACCTCAATAGTTCTGGTTAGATCACCTATTGTAGCTTCTACACTGATAATTTTAACAATAACAATCTTACGTTGGGTTTGTTGCACTATTAGCGGTAACACTGTTTTTATGGATTGTCCGTTATAATCACTGTGTTCTGGATTCTCTAAACACCATAGTTGGTTACTATGCATTTCACTAAAGTTTTGCAGCAAGAATCTATGCGATGAGCACATCGCTCAACGTGATCACAAATACACACACACACACACACAAAACACTAAAAATAACACTTCGTCGCTCGATGACACTTAGGGCCACATCAAAGGCTAATCAAAACCTTTGACAATCGCAGAGCCCGTCATAAATAATACTTGACGTGCACACATAATCACACTGATCTATATTTCATTTTTACACACCCTAATTGGATCTGTGAAGTCGACAGGGTCTGTCTAATCACTAATAAATGCCTGTGCCCATTCATTACTTTCTTGTTCTACCACCTTCTGTCCAGGTAAAATGCATCTCGAGGACTCACCACATAACACTGTACAGCTTTCCGACACGAATATTTTTCTTCTGAATATCGGAGAAACATTGCCACTATCAAATGGGTTTAGTCCCGATCTCTTGTCAGCCCCTCTAGTCTTAGGCTGCAGAGAAAGTTCAATTTGTCCCCTTACTTAGTTTGTCCGCAGCTAGTGTCAACGACCTCTGATTATCACCGAACTCCTTCCATCTTGTATACGAATGAAAACGAAACTGTCTGTCTTTCCACTGTAACACCAGTGAGCTATCACAGCACTATCTTCCTTCGTAACGTGGGTGAAACATGACACCCTCCTCGGTTCAGTGTGGGGAATCGGGAAGCAAGGCTCGTCCGCCATGTTTGTCCTTCTTGTCTTCTATTGCCTTAAAAATGCATATAAGTTCATTTAATCAATTTGATTTCTTCTTATTAAAATCCATTAGGTGTTCCTTCGCAAAGTATTGTCCTGTCGACTTGTGGCATTTCACCACATGCTTTCCATAACAACAAATAATAAGCACAAACGTCGAGGCAGAGTTCTATAAAATTGCAGTCCTTTATTTCACAAGAGTTGGTAGTGGATATCAGAGCGTCTTTCTAGCATGACGCGAAACATACAAGTGCTTTCCCATACAGAGCTCACAACAGAATGTCTGTTCTCTTAGACAGGGGCTGTACCAAAGTCAGCGACTGTTTACATCAACACAGATGTTTTTCGTGGGTGGTATACTACTAAGAAGCACATTGGGTGCTCTTTATCTTTATGATATTGTTTGACACTTTTGATCCTTTATCTCTGGCACCTGCAGCCATTATCTCTGAGATATTGTGAACTGCGGATTTTAGATGACTAGAGACGGTGTTTTGTTACTCCTTCTGGGCGGCACGGCTAATATTCCTATCAACTGAAAAGAATTTATTGTGTTGTTTTCCCCACTGGAATTTGCAGATGTTCACTTGCTTTTGGGTGGGCTATTTCTGAGAAAACGGTCCTCTCTTAACAGATGTGGGGACCCGAATTATAGGAATAGACGAGATTCAACTTATAATGTCACATATATATATATATATATATATATATATATATATATATATATATATATATATATATATATATATATATATATATACTGAAGAGCCAAAAAACCTGGTAAATGCATGCATATGCAAAAAGCGGATATGTACAACCAATCAGCGTAACGCGATACGATCGGAAGTGCCTATATAAGACAACAGATGTCTGGCGAAGCAGTTAGATCAGTTCCTGCAGCTACAATGGCAGGTTATCACGATCTATATAACTTTGAAACGTGGCGTTGCGGTCGACGCACGAAAGAAGGGACATACCACCTCCGAGGTAGCGATGCAATTTGGATTTTCGCGCATGACCATTTCACGAGAGTGCCGTGAATATCGGTGTTGTGAAGGATCCACAATTTGGACATTTTGAACTCCTTCCAACGTTATAGCCATTTTGTTCTTCCAACACGATTACGGGGCATAAATCGGCCATATTGGAACTGCACCAATTTTCCAAGAAACATCGCACCCCCTGAATTCCTCAAGACGAGGGAAAGAAATTCCAGGAAATTCAACGGACTTCCAATTTTCTTGGAAATAAGCGTACCACGTGGGTCAACCATGGGAATGTCAGAGCATCCTGCCCTCGAATAAAAAACTCGAAGAGGCAATAAATTTACGGGAATAACTAACCTGGGGAGGGGTTATAATGAAGAATGTAGGAGCCCCGAGTGTGGGAGAAACGAGGTTCGGAGAGAGTGCGAGAGAGCGATTGGAGGTAGCGAGCTGCGAAGAGACCCTGGGAAGAAAAGAAGCCCTAGGATTCACCATATCAAACAAAGGCCTTAGCCCTTCGATTCAAAATACAGAAAAAATTTTGTCATTTCAAAGACCTCGCACCCTTAAAAAACTAAAGAAGTTTTTGGGACTCTGTAATTTCTATCGGTCACTCATACCGGATTATGCCGAGCTGTCAGCAACATTAAATAAATTAACTCAGAAAGGGGTAAGATTTAAATGGAGTGTAGAGTGCAACGAAGCTTTCAAAAGCATCCAACGACGGTTCTTTGAAAAACCCTTTATTTTACAGCCGGATTTTAATCAGCCATTTTATCTAAATACAGACGCGTCCAAAACAAGCATCTCCGCCGTCCTTATGCAGAAAGGCGAAAATACACTACAGCCCATACTTTACTATAGTAAAATTCTGAACTCAGCCGAACAGAAATACGCAGCAATAAAATCGGAGTTAATGGCGATCTACTACGGCGTTAAACATTTCAAAAAATTCCTTTACGGATCAAAATTTTTTATACTCTCTGACCACAAACCTTTTCAATACCATCTTAGTCTCACTAACCCAGCGAATATGATTTCAAGGTGGTTGTTGGAACTGGCCGAGTTTAACTTCGAGTTCATACATGTCCCAGGTAGTGAAAACCTGCTCGCGGATTATATCTCGAGAGATCCTCTGTTAGCGGATCTTGATGACGATGAAGAGCCAAAACACCCGCTGATCAATACGCTCACGTCTTCCCAAGCGGCCGTTACGACAGAAAAAATTCTGCAAGAACAACTAAAAGATACTACATTAGAGGCAGTACGCAAAGCTTTAATAATGCGGGATCCCACGATCTCCAAGAATTTGCACAATTATTACATTGACCCGCACACAAATTTATTAATGTTTCGTGCCCAACACACCTATTCCTCGAGGGAATGTAGCATCCCAAATCGAATCGTCATTCCCCGCTCACTTCAGGCTGAGGCACTTAAATTGTCGCACATCACGCATCAGGGAGTCCAGAAAACTTATGACATCCTGTCAAAACATTATTTTTGGATAGGCGCATACGCTGACACTCAAAATTACGTAGCTTCCTGCGAAATATGCCGTTCATTCAAAGGAGTCCATCCTCCTGTTCCCTTAGGAAGAGTCCCGTTACCTTCAATTCCCGGTGAATTCATCTCGCTGGATATTGTCGGGCCGTTTCCGATTACAAAAAAACAAAATAAATACATCCTCACAGTGTTAGACCACTTCAGTAAGCATATTGAACTTTTCCCCCTTAGTGATATTTCGGCGGAAACGGTCGCTCAAAAATTAATATGGTATATCACCGCTTACGGTAAACCGAAGCGAATACTTACTGACCGCGGAACTCAGTTTACATCAACACTTTTTAAAATTCTAGCTCAAAAATTAAATGTATCCACCATGTTATCTTCAGCTTTTAATCCACAATGTAATGGGGCCTCCGAGCGCATAAACATTCAACTTAAACACGCCATGCGGTGTGCGGCGAAAAGTAACAATTCTTGGGAAGAGGCGATGATCATGCACAAATGTATTTATAATGCCACTCAGCATTCCGCAACAAAGGAGACGCCAAATTTCCTCTTTTTTGGAAGAGATCTTCCTTTATTTCTAGACACGGACAATTTAAATATCGATCCACCGCCTTTATTCGGTGATTACGCAGCAGAAAAAATTAGAGCTATGACAAAGGCATATGAAAACGCGCTGAGAAATATGAAAACCGCACAGGAAAAGCAAGAAGAAAGACAATTACTCAAAGCGAAACCCCGAACCCTAATTATCGGGCAAAAAGTCTTTGTGCGTAACCATCAATCGGCTATCGGTAAGAAAACCTTCAGGGGACCTTATAGAATTACGAATCGCCTTACGCCCCACACTTACAAATTACGGCTAATCGCGGACCCATACGCTACGGAAATAAATTGTAATATCAATCGAATATACGAATTGCCTGAGCGACGAGAGCACTTGCGTCCAAAGGACACGATAACCGGTAACATTCGCGAGGACCCGCAGGATACATTTTCCCCGTTCTCGGAAATGACCCCCCAAAATGAGGAAGAGAATTTTTTCCCCTATGACGAAGATTTCGAACCTTGCCAACAGTCGCGGAGAGCGCAGTTGACACAGGAACAGGTCGCTAATGTTCCGCCAAAGGAGAATCAGGACAATGAGCAGACGGTCTCGCAGCCATCAAATCTTCGGGGGGCAACCCATCAGTCAAAAACGCCTTTTATTCAAACTAGATATTTTCTTCGACAGCGAACCCCAAAAACCTAAACTACAAAATTTTTTTTTCTCCCGCCTCGCGGGTTAGAGTCACGGAAAGACCGTTTTGGGAACTGGCCATTCTCAAAAAATTGTCTGACCAGTGGCTGCGTACATGGGAAGGCTCAGTTTGACGAACTCATTCGTTTTTCACATATAATCTGATCAACTATATGGTATTAACGATGGGCTTCTGAAAACCGAGTTGTAACAAGTAAATTTTTTTTTTCTCTCCTTTCGGTTAAGTTTTATTTTGCAAAAATAAGTTGTCTTTTTTTTTCTCTCTCTTAACTCTTCGTCTTCTGTTATATTGCTATGAGATATCTATATAATTTTTTTTTAGGAAACTTAGCAGACTTTAAAATTTTCGTCGTGGGTTCATTTGTGCGCATAGTTTAAATTCAATTTGACGATGTTTCAGTGTACAAATCTGATGATAGAGCAAAATTTGGTCAATTTCGTTGGGGAATGAATGAGTAAATAAACAAACAAACAACAAAAAAAAAAAGGAAAATTTAAAAATTAAAAAAATATATATATTATTAAAAGATTAGCGTGTATTGTGTTTTATTATTGTGTTTTATTATTATTATTATCATTATTAGTACTATTATTATTGAATGCATGGATAGCACATTATATGTTTCACACAAATGGCAGCGCAAGGAAAAGAGAACATTTTTACTCTTTCCGCGAGTTAAACACATAATGGCGATTATGCACATTTGCCAACGTTTTTGAAAATTTCATCTTCGCTGTACGATTTTAGCGGAGAGATTTCTATTTCTGTAAGATAACCTTTTCTTTACATTTTAATCTCTGATCACATGTGTTGATCGAGCCACTATTTTGTTATTATTTGTTTTACAGGGTATGCATACCATTTTCTATGATGTTAGCTAATGTTGGTCAGAGTTAATGTAAGCTTAAAGAAAACTTTATAAATTTTGAATTTTTTTTTTAAATCAGTAAAACTTGCAGCACTATAAGGGGAGATTTTGACCTCCTGAACTTTTACACATGATGTCATTCATGTTTTGTTTTTTTTTACTGCCAGTGTGACTTTTGTGCAGTTGGAGTCTATTTTGCTGAAGCGAATGGAGCCAATCCGTTCTTCAACCCCTACAGACTGTGGCGTGCCAGCACGCCTAGAAAAGGGGGGGAGTGATTGTTGTGAAGGATCCACAATTTGGACATTTTGAACTCCTTCCAACGTTATAGCCATTTTGTTCTTCCAACACGATTACGGGGCATAAATCGGCCATATTGGAACTGCACCAATTTTCCAAGAAACATCGCACCCCCTGAATTCCTCAAGACGAGGGAAAGAAATTCCAGGAAATTCAACGGACTTCCAATTTTCTTGGAAATAAGCGTACCACGTGGGTCAACCATGGGAATGTCAGAGCATCCTGCCCTCGAATAAAAAACTCGAAGAGGCAATAAATTTACGGGAATAACTAACCTGGGGAGGGGTTATAATGAAGAATGTAGGAGCCCCGAGTGTGGGAGAAACGAGGTTCGGAGAGAGTGCGAGAGAGCGATTGGAGGTAGCGAGCTGCGAAGAGACCCTGGGAAGAAAAGACGCCCCCGTAAAATGGCGAGATACCCGTCTTCAACCGCCAGCGCCGAATCCTGTTGCATCCGCCAGTGAAGAGCCACATGAATTTCTACCCGATGCCTAAAGCCTCCTCCTGTAGAAATGCCTCAACGATGCCATGCTCTGCTGTTTCATCAAAACTCCCCAGGTTGGTCATAAATTCCCCCTTTAAATAGTGCTCATGCCTTTTGAGAGATTACGAGACTTTTATTTCACTCGACCCGTAATGGTTATGCCGCAGGAAGCGGATGAAGTATGCCCTAATTCGGTTAAAAATATGTATAGCCAAGATCTTAAAATATAATATGTAAACCCGACCTTTTCTTGTAAAATATTGTATAATAAATGTTGTTATTTTTATTTATAAACGCATAGTTCCCTTTGGAGTTCACCTCCCTAACTTTACACAACGCAAAGGGGTATCTCTGGTACCCCTCATAACAATCGGGTATCGGGTACAACATCAAATCTCCGACAGCAATGCGGCCGGAAAAAGACCTCGAAAGGACGGGACCGTCGACGAATGACGAGAATCCTTAAATCAGATAGATGCGCAACGCTTCCTCAAACTGCTGCGGATTTCAATGCTAGGGTGACAACAAGTGCGAACTGTTCAACGGACCATCATTGATATGGGCCACTCCTGTACTGCTGTTGACTGCAGGGCACAAAATTTTACTCTACGCCTTCCACCCTCCCCCCCCCACAACACTTCCATTAGACTGTTGATGATTTGAAACACGTTGCCTGGTCTGTCAAATCTCGTTCCTAATTGTATTGGACGGATGGACGTGTAAGGGTATGGAGACAACATCATGAATGCATGGACCGTACATGTCAACAGAAAACTGTTCAAGCTGGTGGACATCTTTATATCAAGCTGGTGGACATATTTATATATATATATATATATATATATATGTGTGTGTGTGTGTGTGTGTGTGTGTATACAGAATGTATATATATATATATATATATATAGTATACAGTGGTACCTCGACTTACGAGTTTAAATCGTTCCATGACTTAGCTCGTAACTCGAAATACTCGTATCTCGAATCCATTTTCCCCATTGAAATGAATGGAAATGACATTTCTTCGTTCCGAGCTCCCCCAAAACACCGCAATTTTTTTGTTGCATGTTTTTAAATAAGAAAAACGTGCTTATAAACGACGAACATTGTATAAAAACGCAATACAATAGAATGTACTGCAATAAATTTGATTTATTAAGTGTAATGTACAACATTTACCTTGGAGATCAGACTTGAAGATGCTGATGAAAGAGGAGGAGAAAGGTTGGACTGAAAAATTAAATCTTATTCGTTGATTTTTTACCTTTTCGTCCCGCTTTCCTGATTTTTGCTTTTATTACCACCTACTCTCGTGAACGAGTGAGACACGGAAGCTGGGCGATTGTTGCATCGTTCATTGTGGTTGTAATGTCCACATTCTTCTTTCTGAGAATCCGAAGAACGTTTTCTCAGAATCTAATCTCTCGGTTTAAGACTGGATAGTAGTCTCAGAATAATATTATAGAATTGTATAATAATTGTACAAAAAGGTTATAAATATTATTTGCTTCTTGTGTTCTCATTTGATGAGCACGTAACACGGCATTCGCTGCTCAAACTAGCGGTGGGATATCTGAAGCTTGCTCGTAACCCGAATTTTAGCTCGTAACTCGAAGCAAAATATCTACCGAGAGAATGCTCGTATCTCGAAATACTCGTAAGTCGAGGTACCACTGTATATATATGCAATGCTGATGACCAGCGCATACGCGTGTGGAGGCGGCCAGGCCACCGGTCCGAACCGATATTTGTTGTCGAGAGGCATACGGTGATTACACAAGGTGTGACAGTGTGGGGAGCGATTTGTTGAGACACACGATCACCTCTAGTCGTCTTTCAACGCGCTTTGGCAGCACGCAGTTACGTGGACGAGATTTTAACGCCAGTTGTACTGCCTATGCTATCAAGTGGCACAGGTGCCATTTATCAGCAAGACAACGCTCGTCCACATACTGCGCTACTCCTCCAACAATATCTTCAAGGATATGACGCACTCTCGTGGCCTGCCAGGTCACCAGACCTCTCGCCAATAGAGCGCTTCCGGGACGTGCTTGGAAGGCTACTGCAGCCGTCCCGGAATACTGGTGAATTAACTGCCCAGTTGCAAAGATGATGGCATGATCTTCCGCAGGAGGTCATAGGTGACCTCATTGATTCTATGCCACGCCGTGTTTCGGACATTTTCATTTAGAAGTTCATTCAAAAACACAATTTGACATTTTTCGTTTTCAGCTTTTAGTGATTTATTATAAATGTATATATATTTTTCATTTATACTGCTATTTATTCTAGGTTATTTAAGCTGTGTTTAGTTTTTATTTACAGTGTGTTTCCTTTTCTTTAACTTTGCACTTTTGATTTTAATCTCAGTTTTAAGGCAAACATTTTCAGAAATTTATTTTGTTTTTGTATTTCTATAATTTTAAAACATACTTTTCATTTCATTTTCTGTAATTTTGCTCTCTTGATTTTAATCTCAGTTTAATTTCAGGGTCATTCATTTACAGTTCTGATATAAGTTGCGTTTAGTTTTTATTTATACTGTGTTTCCTTTTCTGTAATTGTACACTTTTGATTTTAATCTCAGTTTTATTTTATGGTCTTTCTTTCACATTCTTTATACTATGAAATTTATACTGTGTTTAGTTTTTAAATTGATTTTGGTTAACAAACAAACATTCTTAAAATCCCGGGCAACGCCGGTTCGTCGGGAGGGGGGGGGGAGAATTTTTCTTCTGCTTGCGACTGTTTGCAGGACATGGGAAGCGTAACCACAAAATTTAAATACCTTTATTAGTTGTTTTTAGTGTTTTCATTCTCTGACAATGATTGCTGAAGGCAGCGGGTCCCTAAACCGACCGGCTAGACGGGCGAGGCCCGGCTAGTATATATATATATATATATATATATATATATATATATATATATATATATATATATATATATATATATATATATATATATATATATATATATATATATATACATATATATCTATATATATATATATATATACATACATATATATATATACATACATATATATATATATATATATACATACATATATATATATATATATACATACATATATATATATATATATATATATATATATATATATATATATATATATATATATATATATATATATATATATATATATATATATATATATATATATATATATATATATATATATATATATATATATATATATATATATATATATAGAGACCAAATTCTGTTTTTACACGATAGATACGTTCCTGAAGAGAACGTGTAAAAAAAAAAAATTCTTGTAAAAAAGATATTGTATCTATGGAAGAAAAAAAGATTGGTTGCGGGTCTAAAAAATCAGTAAAAATAATTTTTAAAAACGATATGAAAATATTCGTTTTAAACTTATTATTTTATTTCAACAAAATGCGCATGCAATAACATGCAATGAAAATGAAGAAAATGCTTCTTGAACAACAAAAAATCTGTTTTAGACATAAAATTTTTTTAATCATTTTCACTTTCTGACAATAAACGGCGGCGCGTACGTTGGCGTACGACTGGTATTTCACTGCTATCCCTGGAAATCTTGTGGACATCGTCTTCTTCCTCTATTAATGAAATTCTTTCTGTGATCTCTTGAGCAAAATCAGCACGAATCTCCTCTGGTGCTGATGGTTCACCGGTATAGGCGTAGCGGGCTTCTGACTTTTAGGGGAGCACGAATGGAATTCAGTTGGGGGTCCTCCTCAGAACATTGACTGGCAGATAGTCCTTAAGGCTGCTATGTACTAACCCCATTGGATTCGCCCACCTCAATGTTAACCTATGGAGAAAATGTGTCCACAGATTGCCGAGTTAGATTCAAAGAGTTTATTTTTAAAAAATGTATTTCGTCATAGAGAAAGAAATTTTACATCTGTGTACATTTTTCGTTTTTTTTAAAGCAATTAATATTTTAAAATTTGAATTATTCGGAAAAAAAATCTGGTATAGTGTGTTTTAAACGCTCAAAAATTCCTTTGGTGGGCGAAATTTAAAAAATGAATCCTGTAGCGCTTTGCAGAAAAGTTCAGGCTATGTGACAATACCAATTTTATTTGATTACCAGAATTTATGTACCTGTAAATAGTTGACAAAAATATATTTTAAATAAATAATTTGGGGGCAGCTCTTAACCCCCCTATAGAGAGAGAGAGCCATTACAATCCCTCAAAATTTCAATCCTAAGGGGGGTGGAATTCTCGAACTGTCGACTGGACTCCTCCCACCTCAAGAGTCTGCAAGAGGAGGAAAAGGGAAATACAATTTTTTTTCTTTGTACATAGCAGCCTTAAAATATGAAGTACTATGATTTTTTTTTAAATTGAATAACAATAGAATGGATGTTTGAGTAGTATTCAAAAGTTATACAATGAGAAAAATAAATATAATATAAATAAAATGAGAAAAAAATGTAGCATTGAACTATTGTTATGGATCCTATCATCGTTAAAAACTATGTTAAGACTAAAGACATAATCGGAATCTCCAGTTTCACAGTTTGAAAAAGTGAGGAGAACCAACTTTGTTAAGAATTTCCCCAATTTTCCGATTTTAACAGAACTTTTATTAACGTTTTAATTTAGTTCAAGTAAAGTTGGCGTTCCCCCACCCCACCCCCGGACGCTATGCTGATGATTCACCTGTTTTGCGAACGAATTCAGGTATTAATCCTTGTGTTCGTGTTTTGGTTAAGCCGTTATATAATTCTCTGTAAGAGACTGCCAACAACTTCAGTTCACGTTGAAACTTCCCAGCACGTTCCTCATTAGGGTCATGTCTGACAAAGTGATTACCCAATTTTTTGGCCTGTTCCAGACCTTCTTTTATTAAATCTTCATTTAGAACAGGGGCGGTTCCAGCCCAGAGTTTTTTTTTTTTTTTTTTTTTTTTGGGGGGGGGGGCAATACATGTACAGATATATATATATATATATATATATATATATATATATATATATATATATATATATATATATATATATAAGAAATAAACATCGACTCATTTTAAATTTAAACTTATTTAGTATTAGACCGACGATTATATAATTTTAGGCTATGAAAATAAAATACGCCGGGCTTTTTTGGGAGGGGCAATTTCCCCTATTGTTCCCCCCCCCCCCCCGTGGAGCCGCCAATGATTTAGAACAGGATCATTTTCTTTCACTTTTTCCATTTTTGATTGAATAAAAGAAGAAAATGTTTTTGCGGACTGAATTCTTGAATGAAAACGGAACTGGATGCACTGTCGCCGAAAATAATACGCCACAAATAAAAGTTTGTTTTCTTAGAATTTAGACACACATACACACACAAAAAAAAAAAAAAAAAATTTAAATAATTTTTTTCTTTTTTTTAATGAAACATTAGATCCTACCGCTCGTGTTAAATCAAAATGACTCGTGTAAAAATAGAGAATGAAATATTTTTTTGAATTCGTGTTCAATCGAATTCGTGTAAAAAAGGTTTGTGCAAGAACAGAATTAGGTATGTATATATAATCTTACTTCAAAATGGAGCACAAAACGTAAGAGCGGCACACGCTTACTTGCTTCCTAGCTGCTCCATATCGAAGTCTGCCAATATGTGTGGTGTCGCCATCTAGCGTTTACATTTGAAATTTAAATCGTGTAATGCTATTTTCAATTGGAATACTAAAGATTATATTCTACATGAATATAGTACAAAATATTATTATTTATTGATATAGAGTATCACTATGATTCATAAGCAAGCGATCATCGATTTGGGGGATTGACTGAGAAGTTTTCAAAAGTCACTTTTATAAATATTTTTTTTTATCGTCCATTTTAATTGTTTTGATTATTCTTGCAAAAAAAAAAAAGAATGAAATATTTATATATATATGTATATGTGTGTGTGTGTGTGTGTGTATGAAGGAAGAGAACAATTCTACCCCTCTGCTTACATTCACGTTGCGTCTGCGCGCGCAGCACACACAAGAGACGATATTTTCCTTCGTTAGTTGCCCAGAGAAAGCGGTAACGCTTAGACAAATTTCGTCGTAGACGTAGCCAATCTTTGATGTTTAATGTTTTTATGTAAATGTTTCATGTAAAGTGTCCCGTCCTAAATAAACCGTCTGTCTATTAATTAGTCCCTGATGTGTGTGTCAAATGTTCCTCATTCCCCCTCCATATACAGGTGGTTATCAAAATATCGGAAACACCTAACAATGTTAGTGGTATTTATGAATGTGCTTCGTATTCCTTAGAAAACGAGTCTGGCCACCGGTATTTTTTTTATATAATATAGCGTATGTATTATTCTACTGTCAGATAGCAGAAATTAAGCTAAGGGCATCGTGCTTTTGGGGGGAGCAGCGTAAAATGTCAAACCTTGCAGACCTTGTAAAAAGGGCAATTGTTGGAGCGCGTTTAAATTGGAATATCTGTTACTGCAACTCCGAGGCTAATGGGTGTTTTTCGAGCTATGTTATCGAAAGTCATGATAGCGTACAACATGCAGAGCCTGACTAAGGCAGCAGCATACGGGGCAGTTGCCCCGGGCCCCCACATCAGAGGGGGGCCCCAAATCGAATAGAAAGTTTAGTATTAAGTTCTTCATTACTGAAGTAGTGAAGCAGAAGGGGGGCCCCCAAAGAAGTTTTTGCCCCGGGCCCCAATTAGGCTAAGTCGGGCCCTGACAACATGATAGCGATAGAGTGTACGGAAAAACATCCTCTGCGAAACAGAATAGTGGACGAAAGGGAGAGTTGAGTGAAAGAGACGGACGAGGTATTGAGAGCGTATTGTGACATGAAGAAAGAAAACAACTCCAACCAAAATGACTTCAATCTGCATCTGCATGTTCCAGTATCAATCATTAACAAAAAAACAAAGCATTTACGGTAGAGTAGCTATTCTCAAACGACTTGTAATAGACGCCAGTACAAAATATCATCCACAATGGTGCCACGATCGCAAATCCTGGTCGAGTAATACAGGGTGAACCAAAAGTCTTGCCCTGATTAAAAAAAATTCATTACTAAATAACCGTTTAATATAATAATGTAACTTTTGTATGATTGGATAGGTCAGTTTTAGTAGTTTTTTTTGTGCAATAGATGATGCGAGTGCTCAGGGGAACAGTTGTAAGAAAGACATCATTTTCGGCCGAAATGCCGTCGATTCAAGAGAAAGCCCAATGTGTACTTTGGTTTCACGAAACGAAATCGCCCATTAATATTCAGCGTAAATTTCGACGTTGTTATGGGTGCAACCCTCCTGATGCAAAATTTATAAAACGATGGTATGAAAGGTTTAAAGAAACAGCATTAAGGATTTTCCCAGAAGTGGCAGGCTTAGTGTGAGTGAAGCAACTGTTGATCGTGTTCGACAATCCTTTCAACTGTGTTCTTACTGAGTCATAATAAATCAACTCGTAAAGCATCACGGGAACTTCAAATACCGCAAACAAGTATGGTAAGAATTCTTCATAAAAGGCTTAGGTTGCATGCTTATAAAGTGCAAATCGTTCAGGCCTTGCAACTAAATGATTGCCCAAGACGTGCAGAATTTGCAATTGACATTCTGTACAGCATTGATGTCAAACACTTGGCGGGAACTGGAATACCGCTTCGACATTCTCTGAGCTACCATGGGGGAACACGTTTAAATTTACTGGGGTAAATGGTCTTTATAAAAAAAATTATAACTGTACTTTTGGTACAAGACTTTTGGTTCACCCTGTATATCGGAAAACGGTATTTGGTCAGACGAATCATTGTTTACATTGTTCCTCGCAAGAGGACGTGCGTATGTCTGGAGAACACCTACATAAGTGTGTGTGTGAGATTCTGGCTGTCTCATTTCAACTGTCAATCACGGAGGTAGATCTATCAGGGTTTGGAATGGCATCTCATGGTTTTCTTCAGGCCCTATTGTAACCCTAAAAGGGAGATTGAACGGGAAGGACTATGTCGAAATTTTAGCTCACTAGTCCATCCTACGGTGCAGACATTGTTTGTTGCAGGAGATGGCGTTCTCCGGTATGATAATCCCCCTATACAGACAGCTAAATCTATCAAGTATTGGTTTGAAGATCATGAAAAAGAAGTCAAATATCTTATCTTGTCCTATAAAATTCCCCGACTATAAATCATCCAACCACTGTTATCTGTATAAGCGGATAGATAAAGTGATCGATATCCACCACAGCATCTATACAGAAACTTTCATAATTTTCCCCTGAAGAATGGTATAATATATCCTTAACCACTATTTATGATTTGTATAATCCAATTCCAAGATGAATCAGGTGGTATTACATAACAAAGGTGATCCTGCCCCGTATTAATATAGGTTTTCATGGTGATTTGTTAGTGTTTCAATTATTTTGATAACCACCTGTATATATATATATATATATATATATATATATATATATATATATATATATATATATATATAAACAGTGGTGGAAATTGATTTATGAAAACACGGTTTTTTAACAAAAACTTCTTTAACATTCATTAAAAATGAATGAAATTTCATATATTATATATTCTATGTATAACAAATGGTTTACAAAAATGAAATTTCATACATAATAATAAACAAAAACATAAGGTCAAAAATTAGGTTTTCGTAACATACAAACATGGAAATTGATTTATAAAATATCACATTTCATTGGCTATTCTGAAGTAATTAGACAAAAATTTGCATAAAACAAAGTATCGTGACATGCGCAGTAAACATAAATAGTGTAATATATTGGAACCAATACGTTTCAGTCATACTTTTCACGATGGGTAAACGGAAGGTGTTGTCTGAGGACGAAAGAGCCAAAATCGATGCATATCTAGAATGTGGAAAATCTGTTCCAGAAATTAGTAAATTAATTAAAAAATCAGTTGGTGTGATATATAATTATAGAAAAGATTCGGCAACTGTGTTTCATTTTTGGATGAAAAAATATTAGTCAGTTTTAAACTATTTTTAAACAAATGAGGTCCAGTTTGAAAGAGAAATGTCTGTAGTCTTAGATTGTAAAAATATCAAAATTCTACGATCATTTTTTTGCGAGTTATCGTAATCTGAAGATGAAAAAATCAATATTTCTTGAAAAACTGTGCTTCATTTTTTGATGAAAATATTAGTCTGTTTTAAAATGTTTTTAAACAAATGAGTTTGAAAGAGAAATGTCTCTAGTCTTAGATTGTAAAAAGATCAAAATTCTACGATCATTTTTGGGCGAGTTATCGTAATCTGAAGATGAAAAAATCAATATTTCTTGAAAAACTGTGCTTCATTTTTTGATGAAAATATTAGTCTGTTTTAAAATGTTTTTAAACAAATGAGTTTGAAAGAGAAATGTCTGTAGTCTTAGATTGTAAAAAGATCAAAATTCTACGATCATTTTTGGGCGAGTTATCGTAATCTGAAGATGAAAAAATCAATATTTCTTGAAAAACTGTGCTTCATTTTTTGATGAAAATATTAGTCTGTTTTAAAATGTTTTTAAACAAATGAGTTTGAAAGAGAAATGTCTGTAGTCTTAGATTGTAAAAAGATCAAAATTCTACGATCATTTTTGGGCGAGTTATCGTAATCTGAAGATGAAAAAATCAATATTTCTTGAAAAACTGTGCTTCATTTTTTGATGAAAATATTAGTCTGTTTTAAAATGTTTTTAAACAAATGAGTTTGAAAGAGAAATGTCTGTAGTCTTAAATTGTAAAAAGATCAAAATTCTACGATCATTTTTGGGCGAGTTATCGTAATCTGAAGATGAAAAAATCAATATTTCTTGAAAAACTGTGCTTCATTTTTTGATGAAAATATTAGTCTGTTTTAAAATGTTTTTAAACAAATGAGTTTGAAAGAGAAATGTCTGTAGTCTTAGATTGTAAAAAGATCAAAATTCTACGATCATTTTTTTGCGAGTTATCGTAATCTGAAGATGAAAAAATCAATATTTCTTGAAAAACTGTGCTTCATTTTTTGATGAAAATATTAGTCTGTTTTAAAATGTTTTTAAACAAATGAGTTTGAAAGAGAAATGTCTGTAGTCTTAGATTGTAAAAAGATCAAAACTTCTACGATCATTTTTTTGCGAGTTATCGTAATCTGAAGATGAAAAAATCAATATTTCTTGAAAAACTGTGCTTCATTTTTTGATGAAAATATTAGTCTGTTTTAAAATGTTTTTAAACAAATGAGTTTGAAAGAGAAATGTCTGTAGTCTTAGATTGTAAAAAGATCAAAATTCTACGATCATTTTTTTGCGAGTTATCGTAATCTGAAGATGAAAAAATCAATATTTCTTGAAAAACTGTGCTTCATTTTTTGATGAAAATATTAGTCTGTTTTAAAATGTTTTTAAACAAATGAGTTTGAAAGAGAAATGTCTGTAGTCTTAGATTGTAAAAAGATCAAAATTCTACGATCATTTTTTTGCGAGTTATCGTAATCTGAAGATGAAAAAATCAATATTTCTTGAAAAACTGTGCTTCATTTTTTGATGAAAATATTAGTCTGTTTTAAAATGTTTTTAAACAAATGAGTTTGAAAGAGAAATGTCTGTAGTCTTAGATTGTAAAAAGATCAAAATTCTACGATCATTTTTTTGCGAGTTATCGTAATCTGAAGATGAAAAAATCAATATTTCTTGAAAAACTGTGCTTCATTTTTTGATGAAAATATTAGTCTGTTTTAAAATGTTTTTAAACAAATGAGTTTGAAAGAGAAATGTCTGTAGTCTTAGATTGTAAAAAGATCAAAATTCTACGATCATTTTTTTGCGAGTTATCGTAATCTGAAGATGAAAAAATCAATATTTCTTGAAAAACTGTGCTTCATTTTTTGATGAAAATATTAGTCTGTTTTAAAATGTTTTTAAACAAATGAGTTTGAAAGAGAAATGTCTGTAGTCTTAGATTGTAAAAAGATCAAAATTCTACGATCATTTTTTTGCGAGTTATCGTAATCTGAAGATGAAAAAATCAATATTTCTTGAAAAACTGTGCTTCATTTTTTGATGAAAATATTAGTCTGTTTTAAAATGTTTTTAAACAAATGAGTTTGAAAGAGAAATGTCTGTAGTCTTAGATTGTAAAAAGATCAAAATTCTACGATCATTTTTTTGCGAGTTATCGTAATCTGAAGATGAAAAAATCAATATTTCTTGAAAAACTGTGCTTCATTTTTTGATGAAAATATTAGTCTGTTTTAAAATGTTTTTAAACAAATGAGTTTGAAAGAGAAATGTCTGTAGTCTTAGATTGTAAAAAGATCAAAATTCTACGATCATTTTTGGGCGAGTTATCGTAATCTGAAGATGAAAAAATCAATATTTTCCCACAAAACATAAAATAAAAAAAACTTAAAGTCCGACGAAGATGAAACATGTGTTACTTTGGTCCCCCCATTTTTCTGCATCCATTGGTATCGCTCTCGACCCCATACCCACAGCGGTTTCGGAGGAGATAGCGTGACAAGCTTTTGAGAGCGGCAGCGGGAGTTACATTTTTTTAGAATTTGCTGCATACGAAAGACCATTTTCACTGACACAACAATCCTGGATATCTTCCTGCGTGACCAATCACCATTTTTCCTGGATTACATTGTTTTACTTATTTTTTTACACCGTCAATAGCACAAAACAATAAACACAAACATCCAACTGTAATTGTACGTTAGTAAACAACTTCATTCTGCAAAATGAAACAGCCAAAGTGACTTTTCTCAACTTCGAACACGAGATTGCACCTTCTCGTGAACGACATCTAATCACTGGTCCTGAGAACGACGATTCCGATCGGCTGGTAGTAGCTGTTGCTACAAACCCCATCTTGAATCTCGCGCATCTGTGCTTCTTTGTCTGATTAAAAATGGCATACCTTCCCTTGCAATGCAAATGTTGGACCTCAGTTTATTGCGTCGAAATCAGCATAAAATTTCCTTTCGTTTGATGTATAAATCATCGCACTGCATGAAGTGTAACAGTTTTTATAAGCAATCAAAGTTGAAAAATACGAGGGTTGTAAATAAAGTAGTGACAGCGTCGCCCAGAAAGTCGTAGAACATCGGACATGCTCAAACAGGATATCGGAGGAGTGAGGTGGAGCTGTAGTCGATGTGTAGAGTACATAAAACCGTAGACCCAGTAGAAGGGGTAGTTGCTGCGGGACGTTGAAGTGGACAGTGTAGTCTCTACGTCTCTAAATCATGTTTGCAAAAAGCTGTTATAGATTGGGGCAGAAATGCCTAAAAAACTTTAAATAAATATAAAAATAAAGTTTTAGCTTATAGTGCAGAGTCGTTATAGACAGGGCCGTTCCTAGGGTAGCTGCCGCTCGTGTGCGAGAATAATTTTTCCCCCCCCCCCCCCCCTCATACCATATGGATTAATTGAAATTTCTCTGAAATATTTTTACCTTAAATGAAACAACGAATTTCAGATTATATTATAAATTCAGTTTATTTTTTAATTTTACAACCTAACATAATAATTATTAATGTATTGATATAATAACTCTCTGGCACTTGATAGCGGCTCATGTGATCTTGCTGGGATTAAAAATGTTTTTAGAGAACCACAAGCCCTCTTTACAAATTCTTCATTTTCAAGTTTTCTTTTTCTGTATTGGGCCCCAGAAAGCTTTTTTCGATTATCAGACATGTGTAAAAAAATGAGGTTCTTTTCGTAATGTATACAAATATGAACAAAACAACACAGACAAAAAAATTAAAAATCGGGCATAGGCTGCCAAACAAATTAACTTAAAACCTATCCTAGCATTGAAAACTTATATAACTTTTCAATAAAAGATTGCGCAGCTGCTTCATATCCTTATATTGAAAAAGGGCAAATATAACTAAAAATAAATAACAGAGCTAGATAATTATAAGAAGAATGTAGACAAAAAACAAACAGAAATCAAGCACTCGGGGCTCCACGCACCAGAGGCAAGATTCTGTAGTAGTGCCGGAACTAAACCAGAAATCGAGGCAACCGACTGGTCTCGTCATCAGGGAGCCTTACCAAATCAGTTACCTCATGCGGAACCTTCTTAATAGGATGCAGGTATAACCAAAAGACACCCTAAGGCCCCGAGATCCCCATAGAAACAGATAGTCAAGAGAACATGAAAGGACACGGACAATTTGCAGTAAGGGCTCAACACACCATATACGTAAGTACACATATAATCCTAATGAAAAAAACAAAGATGCATACATACCCTAACTCAGTGAGTGACGGTATGGCGAAACAGCATCAAATTTTTAACCCTAGAAGTTACGTCACTGTAGCAACACCACAGCGCCACACCCCAATGAAGTAAAAAAAATATGAAAACAGAAACCCTATCCAAAACGTCTTTAAAATATACCTGAGACTAAATGCCATTTTTTTAAAACTTTTAAATTGCCGAAATTATTAGGGACCAGGATGTTGTACAATTTTTAAAGTGTAAGAATATAGATAGCATACACAAGTCTGATTTTGAAAACATTTTTACTAGTATTCCCCATGATAACTTAATGAATATCTCCTCAGAAATTTATGATGCCTATCTGGATAGTACTTTAATCTTAAAATGTGACTGAATTGATTTATGTAAATTAAATATTTTTGAAAACTACCTCTTTAATGGCATGAGTTTCTTTAAACAGATAAAGGGTATACCAATGGGGAATAGCTTTTCTAGTGCCTTTGCAAACATTTTCTTGCATTCTTACGAAACTAAATTTCTTAACTCAAATAATGTTACAGGACTTAGGTATATTGATGACCTTATAAATTTCAACTGTAACGATTTGGAATTTCTTAATCAAATCTACTCAAAGGAACTAACTTTAAACAGGACTAATGAAAATAATCATTTTGAGACTTATCTGGATATAAAAATTAAAATTCAAAATAATGAATTCGAAATTGGGATTTATGATAAAAGGTTAGATTTTAACTTTGAGGTTATCAAGTTTAACAATTCCCATAGCAACTTGAACTATAAAATTTATTATAATATCTTTTACTCACAACTATACAGAATAAAAAACATTTGTAATAACGCTGAAGATTTTTTGGAGGCATGCGGCAATTTCGAGGAAAACCTACGTAAGAACAATTTCCCTCATAATTTCAGCAATTTAAAAGTTTTTAAAAAATGGCATTTAGGCTCGGGTATATTTTAAGAACGTTTTGGATAGGGTTTCTGTTTTCATATTTTTTTAAACTTCATTGGGGTGTGGCGCTGTGGTGTTGTTACAGTGACGTAACCACTAGGGTAAAAATTGGCTGCTGTTTCGCAATTACCGTCACTCACTGAGTTAGGGTATGTATGCATCTTTGTCTTTTCATTAGGATTATACGTGTACTTGCATATATGGTGCGTTGAGCCCTTACTGCAAGTTGTCCACGTCTTTTCTTTTGCTCTTGACTATCTGTTTCTATGGGAATTTCGGGGCCTTGGGATGTTTTTTGGTTATACCTGCATCCTATTCAGAAAGTTCCCCTTGAGGTAACTGATTTGGCTAGGCTCCCTGATGACGAGACCAGTTGGTTACCTCGATTTCTGGTTTAGTTCCGGCACTACTACAGAATATTGCCTCTGGTGCGTGGAGCCCTGAGTGCTTGATTTCTGTTTGTTTTTTGTCTACATTCTTCTTATAATTATCTAGCTCTGTTAATTATTTTTAGTTATATTTGTTCTTTTCGCAAAGAACTTATAAAAAAGGCGCATGTAAGTTAAGCTGTTTCTCGATAACGATTGACTTTTGCAAAGAAACGTTCCAAATCAATTTTATTTTAATTTTGTTCATATTTTAAATACAATTCCCCTACGTTACTTTAATAAAAAAAATCGTATTTTCCCGATTTCTGAAAAAAATTGCCATATTTCACGCACCTGTTAAAAAAAATAAGGTGATGCAGTTCAAAAATCTAAGTTTACACTTGTTCCTGTAGTATATGTTTAACATTTGCAAAATAAAAAAAAAACATTTAAAATAGAATTAAGCAATGAATCCTAGCGCTTTTTTTGCAAAACAAATATCAAACCATAAATGTATTATTTCAATTTCTAACCGCTAACCGCGCAAAAGAAAAAATATCATCAAGTTTACTTACCTGTGAAATATTTTTATTAGTCAGCAATCACAAAATCGAGCACAAAAATTAGAGACAAAAAGCTTTTTTTCACTTGTTGAGATGGACACGTTCAAAATTAATCTAGTGCAAACTATCCCGATCCGTGTGTTTATAGCCTCAGGGCATAAACGAGTATTTTCCTGAAACTTGACAAAAACTGCCCGCACCGACGCGATTTGATGGGATGATGGGTTAAAACGTGTTAAAACAAAAACGAACAATGTATTTCCCAACTAGTTGCGACGTGGAGTAGAGTTTTTAATACCAATGTGGTTTTGTTTATTTGCAGTTATACTTGTAAAATGCATTTTTACAAGTATAACTGCAAATGTAGTTACCTAGCATAATGATAATATTTTTATATTGATTATTTTACTAATAAATTAGTTTTAGATTTCTTTTAACCGGGAGGCTGACTTGCCGCCCGTGTGCCCCGCACTCCTGGCACCCCCGGGTTGGAACGGCCCTGGTTATAGATAACAGGGAAGGCGCTCTATTGCCTTACTAGATAATGACAATAGCTGGAAAAATTAAACATAAATAAGATAAACAACCTTTTTGAAAATGTGGTGTGTAAGCCTGAAGCGAAACATACATAAAACAAATATCTAGTTAAAAATAACACAACTTTATTTAGACACATAAAGAAGTTGAATTAAAACAAACAAAAAAAATTCAACACATAAATACTTGCAGTAAACATACGGGATTGTAGGGAACCTTACACAGGTTCAACTGCTCGAGAATTAAAAACAAAGTTCGTGAAGTCTTTAAAATACAGACGAACAAAAGTTTTCTTCTAGCTTTAACAGAAGATATTGTTAAAAACAAAACAACTCACATTTGGTAGACCCAAATCCCTTGGGTGTTTTAGCGAGAGCGGCAAACTTGAAAAAAAAAAAAAACAATGCTGCGTAACACCTTGCACGAGCATGAGGAATTACTGCAAGAAGAGGCACTGAACTCGGGCACGTCGGTTCACCGTCGACAGGTAATGGTTGCTTGAAAAGGAACAGACTGCCAGCTGTCAAACACCGGGCACTGCCTCACTGAAGTAGTTCGCTGTAAGGTACTTATCGAAGAAGGTCGATTGCGACTCTCCCTGACGGATTTCCGAAATAATGCAAATTTATAACTCTTCAGAAAAACGACGTCACACGACGATGACAAGATGACGTCACGGGATTAACGAAACGTTAATGCTTTAATGGCGGCTCACGAAGTAAATTTTTAAGGCTAGATAGGGAGGAAAAATGCTATTTTTTTCTAACAAAAGTGGTCGGGGATTAAAATCGAGGTTGCTCGTGGCTACAGCACCATCCGCACCCGGGAGTTGTTGGAACACCCTCCGTACTCCCGTGACACGACCTCTTTCCTAATTTGAAAGAACCCCGTCAAGGCATCAGATTAAAAAAAAATTTCAGCATTTTCCTGTGATCCGAGCATTAGGGAGCTCCGTCGCTGACATCGACACCGTCCCAACGGTATCCTGCGGCTTCCTGACATCTGGCAAAAGGTGCATGACTCTGCTGGTGATTATACCGAAGGAATGTAATGCAATTTTGTTTGTACGTACATTGAAAACAGTATGTTGCCATTACTTTATTTACAACCCTCTTATTCAAATTTTAAAAAAAGAGTTCCCAATTTTGGCCACTACTGTATATTTTTCTGTTTATGTCTATATATGAATGTGTTGCCATTTAAGATGGAGCGTTGTTTCCTTTTAGGTTGCCAACAAACTGGACCGGGGTGGACGTTTTCCGCCTGCGCCTGCCAGCCCTGGAGAACCTGCCGGCCCTGGAGATCCTGCCGGTACCCCATTTCGAAGGCTGGGAGACTGAAATCAATAAATATAACAGTCATGGACAAGTGACCTTATGATTTTTGTTTTAATTGGCAATAAAAATTTCTGTTCGATTTCTAGTTTTCCTTTCTATCAATCCAGTGAGCAGTAAGACATTCTTTTGTAGCTAAGTATATATAAATATATATACTAGAAGGTAACCCGTCATTTTGACGTGTAAGAATTATAAAAATCAGAAAAATTAAGTATTATCTTAGCTGTTTCTCCGATATACCATAGAAAAGAAATTTTGATGTTGAAATTTTTTTTTAATAGTCAAAGCTTCTTAGATATTTAAAAAAAAGGGATGGGGAAATATCCTCCATAGATTTATTTTTATTTTAAGAGGGTATTAAAGAGAAGTCAAGAATGTTGCATGGATTTCTTATCAAGCTTCACTAAGGAATAGGGATATTGACTGTAGAAATGGAGGGCTTTATCAACTTATTAATAAGTCCTTAAATAACATTCAAACAGTGAGTAGATTTGTCACCAAAAACCTAAAATGTTCTAATAATTTCTGCAAATTAATTGGAGTAGTATTAGCAGCATTGAAAAGCTTCATTAGTTATTTGATGTTTTAGATTAATGTCACTTGGAGTTAAATTCATTCTTAGTAAAAATACATTATCTGCCCAGTTGCATTCAGAAACTATTTCTGCAGTGGTGAAGTTAGCATTAAGCCGAGTGACCATCAGGCGAGTGCTTTTGCAAAGTTCTTTTTTGAATTTCGAAGCAACTTCATTATAGCCCTTTTATTAAGCATGTTGCAATCTCCTTGTGTTCTAATAATATCTTTAAATTAATTACAGTTTAGAAATAACTTTTTCCACGATTCACGAAAGTTACAAATTTAAATGTGAAGACATTCTCTTCAGATATGTTTATCTTTGCCGGTGGATATTATACAATTAAGTATTTATCTCTTGTAATCATCTTAGCAAAAAATAAGGATACTGCATGCAGAATAAAGTGCTTTATAAGTAACTATTTGTATTGAATTGTATGTATTCACAACAGTTTAACAGGTTTGTTTTCCGCCAAAGAAATGAAATGTTCCAATCATTTTTACGAAGAAATTGTGCAAGTTTTAAGGTGCAATTGATTAAAAAGTTCTGCAACTTTGCATACTGTTGGGTGGATTAAACAGCATAATTTGTCCCCTACCTAATTATCTGAAATAAAAAACCTTTCACAAGAAAGTAGACTTGATGAGGCTAACTAAAATGCCTTTATTTTTCTTATTTTACATAAAAACATAGTAAAAAAGGGGATCGATTTGATCCAATAGCTTGGAAGAAAAATATTTACAAAACTTAACCATTAAACAAAAAAAGAATACAGATAAGCGTGTCATGAACGGGCGAAAATTAACCTACTTTAATTTTGAAAACACCTACTTAAACTGAATGGTAAAGATTGGGATAGGTACAGGAAGAAAGAAGGGATACAAGCTTAATGGCTCGACAATAGGTCGCAAACGCATCTAAATATCAAACTTGCTGCGAAAACAGCTACTAACACAATGGCTGAAAGCCCCAACTCACTCGCAGAATAGTTACTACTTACCCCCCCCCCCCCCCTCGCTGAAAAAACACGTACATCTTAAATACTTGTTGTATTTACTTGTACAAACCTCATTGGCTGTGACGCGAGAGCTGCGTAATTCCAGTCCTGCCTTCAAAGTTGAAAAATCTGCATATTTATTTTAAATCATCCGTTCATGACAAGTTTTTAAATATTGCGTTTTCCGACGAAGAGAGAACAAATATTACAAATTCCCCCATTTTCTCCTCATCGGAAAATGTGCTCACAATATCTACTTAATTTATCAAATGTAACTGGCTTAGTTAACAAATCAGCAATGTTCCAATTTCCAGGAACTTTTAAAAGTTTCAACAATCCTTCAGCTAAAGCTGTTTAACATAATGAAACCTAATGTCTATATGTTTCTTACATTCTCGATAAAGTTTTTACAATAGTAAATAGCACTTTCAGAGTCACAAAACATAGGTTTCTCAACAGTTACTTTCAATAGTGTAGAACATTCATCGTAAATATTGTGTAACCACAGTAATTCTTTAATCGATTCTGAAATGGCAATATACTCGCTTTCCATTGTGGAAAGCACTACACATCTTTGCTTTCTTGTCCTCCATGAGATAGGAATATTTTTAAAGAAAATTATATCCAGAAAAAGATCGCCTGTCTGCACGATCTGAAGCCCATGAAGCATCTGTAAAGGCTGTCAAATGCTTCATATCATCTACTAACATTGGAATACAAAAATTAATCGTTGAAATAACTTAATTAAAAACTTGGCACAACAATTTCCAACGCGTTAAGTATATACAGAGCTAACATTGTAACTGTAAAAAGTATATCTGGTCTGTAACGTGTTGCTAAGAATAAAAGTGATCCGATTAAATTTCGATAAGGTATTTCACCTTCCACTGACTGCTCATTAATTCCACTTTGAACAATTTTACCAAGCGACATAGGTAATTTACACTTTACGTAAGGTATATGTTTAAACTTTTCTTTTAAGAGTTCAATGTACGATTTTTGGTGTACGGCCCAGTTACCTTTTGAATCTTTAAACTGTATACCAAGAACTTTTCGAATTTTACCTAAGTCTTTAATTTCAAATTTACTTTGTAAAAGTTTAGTAATTTTTGCCATTTCAGATTCGGTTCGTGAAAACACTATTAAATCATCAACATACACTAAAAGTATGGTATTACAATTAAGATGGTAAACACAATTTGTTTTTGAAAAAGAGGAAAAACCTAACTTTAGCAAAGTGGTTTCTAATTCAGAATGCCACTGCCTACCGGCCTGGTGTAGACCGTAAATGGCCCGCTTTAATTTTAAAACACGAGTTTGTTGTGTTATACCATCAGGAAAATTGAAACCTTTGGGCGTCTTCATAAAATGTTCCTCATCAAGATTGTCATAAAGGTATGCACATTTAACATCAAGATGTTTGTGGAACCATTTTAGGAAAATGACCAAAAAACTTATAAATAAATAAATGACTTCAAAATTTACTACAGGTGAACCCGCATATTAAGATTTTGAGAAAAACAAAATAAGTAACATTTTCAAAGAAAATTCTTAAATTTTCATACAGATACTGTAGAATACTGAATACAGAATTCATGTACATGAAGGATGTAAAATTTTTAAAAAAGCTTACATTTTCTTCGTTTTGAATCTGAAGATATGGTGATTAACAAATTAAATAGAAAACAGTTTTCCAATATGGAATTCTGCTATATCTCTCCGCAGGTAACTCGACGATACTGAGTTTATTGTGGAACCCATAGGTTCTGCCTTACCTGTCAAAACCACGGTGAGCACACAATCTATGGGTGCACAAAGAACCCGCATATTAAGACTTTGAAAAAAACAAAATAAGTAACATTTTCAAAGAAAATTCTTAAATTTTCATACAGATAGAATTTTGAATACAGAATTCATGTACGTGAAGGATGTAAAATTAAAAAAAAAAACTTACATTTTCCTCGTTTTGAATCTAAGGATATGGTGATTAACAAATTAAACAGAAAACAGTTTTCCAATATGGAATTTTGCTATATCTCTCCGCAGGTAACTCGACGATACTGAGTTTATTGTGTAATCCATAGGTTCTGCCTAACCTGTCAAAACCACGGTGAGCAGACAAGCTATTCATGCACTTGGAACCCGCATATTAAGATTTTTAGAAAACCAAAATAATTAACATTTTCAAAGAAAATTCTTAAATTTTCATACAAATAGAATTCTGAATACATAATTCAGGTACATGAAGAATATAAAATTTTTAAAAAAACTTACATTTTTATCGTTTTGAATCTGAAGATATGGAGATTAACAAATTAAATAGAATACAATTTTTCAATATGGAATATTTTCTATATCTCTCCGCATGTAACTCGACGATACTGAGTTTGTTGTGGAACTTATAGGTTGTGAATTACCTGTCAAAACAACGGTGATCACACAAGCTATATGTACACAAGAAAAACGCATATTCAGATTTTTAGAAAAACAAAATAATTAACATTTTCAAAGAAAATTCTTAAATTTTCATACAAATAGAATTTTGAATACATAATTCAGGTACATGAAGGATGTAAATTTTAAAAAAAACTTACATTTTAATCGTTTTGAATCTGAAGATATGGTGATTAACAAATTAAACAGAATAAAATTTTTCAATATGGAATTTTGCTATATACCTCCACAGGTAACTCGACGATACTGAGTTTGTTGTGAAACTTATAGGTTGTGAATTTCCTTTCAAAACCACGGTGACCACACAAGCTATACGTACACAAGGAACCAGCATATTAAGATTTTTAGAAAAACAAAATAATTAACATTTTTAAAGAAAATTCTTAAATTTTCAAACAGATAGAATTTTTAATACAGAATTCATGTACATGAAGGATGTAAAAATTAAAAAAAAACTTACATTTAAGGGTCGATTTATATAGGCACGTAAAGGGAACGTAACGAGAACGGACCTGGCGCACGACAAGTCGTAACCGTGACACGTCCGATTCTCGGACGATTCCCGTCCGAGAATCTGCGCTAACGATTCGGTACCGGAAGTCGTTCACTGCTCGGCAGTCTCTCGGTCATGGCAGAAGGTAAAAAGTGGCTATTCAAAATATAATTTTCATAATGTTGTTTATGTTTGTTTAAATAAATTAAATTTTTATAAAGTACAATTCTGTAGAAAACTGTTCAAAATAATTTTTTATAAAAATTGTTATAAATTACTTTATTCTTAACCGAGGCAAACTGCTAAACGTTCCCTCGCAGATATTTGTTCCTTCCAGTTACTGTACTGCCTTTCAATGAGCGGACTGATTTTGATCAGAAATAATTCAAATGTTGATCTGCTCATTCGAAAGTATTAAAAAAACTTGCGATGTGACATTACTTGCTTATAGATTTTAAATTTTCAACGTGTTTCGCGAAACTTCCATGCTGGATGGAAGTTCCGCGAAACATGTGGTATGAACGTGCGGAACTTCCGTGAACACTCCATCTTCTGTTCATTCTATTGCACTCTCCACCTTCTGTTCTATGAGTACTCTCCTCTTCCACCTCCTCTAACAAAAGGATGATAATGGCTATATCTTCAACTGAAAAATGAAACCGCGCCATGGCGTTACAAATCTTTGACATCTAAACACGTTCCCGCTACGTTCTCTTCCCGTCTCTGTATAAGCATATGCATACAGCGCTCGGTCCCGGATCGTTCCCTTCACGTACCTATATAAATCGACCTTTACTCGTTTTCAATCTGAAAATAAGATGATAAACAAATTAAATAGAAAACTATTTTTCAATATGCAATATTGCTATATCTCTCCGCGGGTAACTCGACGATACTGAGTTTATTGTGGAACTCATAGATTGTGCATCGCCTGTCAAAACCACGGTGAGCACACAAGCTATGGGTGCACGAAGTTCCCGCATATTAAGATTTTGAGAAAATCAAAATAAGAAACATTTTCAAAGAAAATTCTTAAATTTTCATACCGAAAGAATTTTGAATACAAAATTCTTGTACATGAAGGATGTAAAATTAAAAAAAAACTTTCATTTTCCAGTTTTGAATTTGAAAATATGGTGATTAACAGATTAAATAGAAAACAGTTTTCCAATATGGGATTTTGTTATATCTCTCCACATGTAACTCGACGATACTGAGTTTATTGTGGAACCAATAGGTTGTACTATTATGTAGTTTGTTGCCTGAATTTGACAAATATTGATGAAACAGATTTTAAAACTTAACAAAATAATATTTATTCAATCTCCGAACATCACCTCTCGGTTATACAGTTGCAAGCGAAGTGTGCGAGCATCGAGAGAATTCTCGGGATACAATACTGCCACGCCACCTATCGGTGTCGTGCAACATAAAATGACACTGAATGGTGGTGCCATCTATTATACAGTAAATGAATGAAATGCACTTATAAATTAAATGAAATAAGTTATCACTACAATAGTATCCCTCCAGTGATGAACTTGTGAAGGAACGACAAAATGTTAAAAATAAGTATTAAATATACAATGATTAAAAAAAAATATCTTTCACATACATTGTTCTTTGTGAGATACCCGATGCAAACTTACTAGACAAATAAAATGAAAAAAAAAAATAATAGATATGGCATATAAATTCGACATATTAATATGTAAAGAAAACAGTCTGGGTAATATCTGAATGTAATAAACATTTCACTTGTATATACCATAATTAATATATGTCCCTGAATGCAAAATGCTGCAAAGGTTAAAGAGAAATAATTTACTTTACAAAATATGAATATGTATATACCTGTCAAAATTTGAATGTAATATATATGATGAAATTTTCAAAATGTTTACAAAAATGAAATATATGTGATGCAATTTTCAAATGTTTCACAAAATGAATATATACAAAATGTTTTAACCAATTTCTGTTATTAACCTCTTATTAAATTTTACACGTCTACCAGATTTAGTTACTTGAGTTTTTACAGTCTCAGGATTTTCTGGTGATTTCTTTTCGTTTGGTTGGGTTTCAGGGTAATCAGTCTCAGGTAAGTCATTAAATAGAAAAGCTGGCTTGACTCTATCAAGTGAGACACAACTTTTCTTCCCATTTAAGTCTATGGTGATGTTTTTGGTCTCTCGTGAAAGTACAGCATGAGGACCAGTGTAGGGTTGTGACAAGGGTGGACTGACTTTATCCACTCTTAGAAATACATGAGAGCAAGTGTTTAATTCTGGGTGCACAAAAACCTTGGATTTCACATGATGGGATGTAGGGATGGGTTTGATGTGATTCATCCTTTCCCGCAATTGTTGGATGAAATTGTTTTGTGAAATTTTATTCGGTGAAGATTCTGTACACAAATCTGCTGGAAGTTTGAGTGAAACACCATACACTAAGTCAGCGCTGGATGCATTTATATCTGTTTTCACAGCAGCTCTCAGTCCAAGTAAAATGGCAGGTAAGCATTCAGTCCATCTAGGATTTTCATGAGCCTTTATAGCACTCTTTAGGACACGGTGGAAACGTTCCACTAAACCATTCGACTGAGGGTGGAAGGCAGTTGTTCTAATCCTGGTCGTGCCAAGCATATTTGTCAACTCTCGAAAGAGATGGGACTCAAATTGTCGACCTTGGTCTGTTGTTATGGTGGAAGGACATCCAAAACGACAGATCCAACCACTGAACAGAGCACGACATACAGTTTCTGCAGTAATATCAGCTATAGGCACTACCTCAGGCCATCTTGTAAATCTATCGATGATTGTCAGACAGTAGGTCTGCCCTTCTGATGGAGGTAAGGGACCTATCAAATCGATGTGGATGTGAGAAAATCTTGCATCAGGTGATGCAAAAGTGCCTAAAGGTGTCTTGGTGTGCCTGATCACTTTTGATCGCTGGCATGCAATGCAGCTTTTCACCCATTCCTTAATATGTTTCTTCATCTGAGGCCAAACATACCTGGATGAAATTAGTTGTGTAGTTGCTGCTACACCTGGATGTGCAAGGTTATGAAAGTGTTCAAAAAGAGTTCTGCGAAAATTTTCTGGTACAAATGGTCGAGGTACATCTGTAGAGACATCACATAAAAGTTTGGTATTTGTCACTGGACTGGGGATGTATTTAAATTGTAAAGAAGTACAATTTTCAGTCTGCAATTTTTTTAATTCAGGATCAATTCTTTGGGCATCTGCGAAAGCATTGAAATCTAGAAAAAATGAATTGGAGATAGGGCTGATTTCTACTCTAGATAGAGCATCAGCTACTGTATTGTTGATTCCACTAGTATGGCGAATGTCAGTGCTGAACTGTGATATGTAGTCAAGATGCCGCCACTGACGAGGACTGCATTTCTCAGGTTTCTGTTTAAAAGCATAGATGAGAGGCTTTTGGTCCGTGTATATTGTGAAGCTGCGACCTTCTAGCATATGTTGAAATCGCTTTACAGCTGTGTATATTGCCAACAGTTCTCGGTCATAAGTAGAGAATTTCTGCTGACTTTTTGAAAGCTTCACAGACATAAATGCAATTGGCTCCCATCTGTTTTCATGCACTTGCATAAGAGAACCGCCAACAGCAAAATCGCTGGCATCAACCCATACACTTAATTTTGCACCTGGAATAGGATGGTGAAGTAGAGTTGCTTCTGCTAAAGCACTTTTTGCATCATTAAATGCTTGTTCAGCCTCCTCATTCCATTGAAGTGTATCCTGGGGATTATTGCGAGTGGGTCTTTTAGATTTCTTTTTATTTTTAATTCCCTCTAACAGTTTATTTAAAGGTGCTAAAATGTGTGCTGCTTTTTGTATAAACCGCCGATAGAAATTTAGAAGCCCTAAGAATCGTCTCAATTGTGTTATTGTATTTGGTTTTGGAAATTTTAATATGCAGTCCACTCTATCTGTTAAGGGTTCAATTCCAAATTCAGAAACTTTATAGCCTAAGAATTGAATTGATGACACGCCAAAAATACATTTAGAGGGTTTTAAACTGAGTCCATATTTTTGTAAACGCTCAAATACAATGCGGAGATGCTCGATATGCTCCTCTGGAGATTTTGAAGCGACTAAAATGTCATCAACAAAGGCATAAACAAAATGAAGTCCACGAGTTACCTCATCAATGAACCTTTGAAACGTTGCTGCAGCATTGCAGAGGCCAAATTGCATTCGAGTACTCTCAAATAATCCAAAAGGTGTTATTATGGCACTCTTATGGATATCTGCTGGGTTGATTGGAATTTGGTGATAAGCCTTAATCAGATCTATGTGCGAAAATATTTTTGTACCATGTAAGTGAGACGTAAAGTCCAAAATGTTTGGAACTGAATAGTTGTCTTTAATTGTTTGAGCATTAAGTGCTCGGTAATCTCCAACTGGTCTCCATTCAGCGCTGTCTTTCTTTGGCACCATGTGCAAAGGTGATGCGAAATTGCTTTTAGAAGGACGCATGTGACCTAGTTCGATCATGGTTTGAATTTCGTCCTTAGCAATGCGCAGACGGTCAGGTGCGAGACGGCGTGCTTTTGCTGTTACAGGAGGACCAGTTGTTTGTATATAATGCACAACCGAATGTTTAACTTCTTGGTCTGGACGAGGGGGGGTAGTGATTTCGGGGAAATCCAATAATAATTTATGATAAATACTATCGCCTGATACAGTTTTAATTGAATGAATCGCACTGTTCTTTAGTATGCAGGGCGAGGTAATATTAGTTTGGCAGTCAATTAAATTTTTAGAGGTTAAGTTAGGCATTAGATTAAAATTATATAAAAAATCAGCACCAATTATTGGGTTGGATACATTCCCAACTAAAAATGTCCATTTGAAAATTTTCCTAAGACCAATATCTAAAGAAAGGGTTTGAGTTGTATAGACCTGAATTGGCGAGGTGTTAGCTGCCGAAAGTGTCATTTGTAATGCGTTTCTTTTTTGTAACCTTGAAGCAGGGATGATGGAAACATCACTTCCTGTGTCAATCAAAAAATTAACATTGGTACGCCGATCGCGCACGAACAGGCGACGAGAGTTTAATGGCAAGGTGGTAGTCGCCGCTACACCCGGCCGTCGTCGTTTTTTCCAAAATTGCACGGGGGAACGCATTTCTTGGCATTATGGCCAAACTTATGGTGATACCAACAGTTAGCGAAAGTTTTGGATCGTGATTTACTACGAGCACGCGACGCACTGTCGCGATGAGGACTGCGACCTCTACGCAACGAAATTTCATCTATCCGCGTATTAATTTTTTTGATTTCCTCCAGCAATCGGTCTTCAATGGAATGAACTGAGGAAACAGAACAAGCACTTACCGGCATAGGTGTCACTTCCATTACTCTGTCAGCGATGTCCGCTGCCTTTTCTAGGCTTAACGGTGTTACTGCTGCGATGATTGACTGTACGGGCGTCGGCAAATGTTATAGAAAAAGTTCCATCATTAATTCCTCCGGCACGTTGTAAGATTCGGCGCGCCGCCGCATGACGCGTAGCAGTTCGCTAGGTCTGCGATCTCCCAGCTGTTCACCGACGAGAAGTTTCCGGATTTCTTGATGGGATGACTCACCGCTTCTTCTTATCAGCTCCCTTTTCAACACACCGTAAGGGTCGGTCGTGTCGGGGTTGACGATAACGTCCCGTACCACGGTAGCTGCTTCCGGTGGTAAATTCGATGCTATGTAATTGAACTTTGTCTTGCTTTCCGATATAGCTTTCGGAGTGCCTAATTCGAATGTGGCTTCGCACATCAGGAACCATAGTGCCGGATCAGCGAAATTGTAGACCGGTATTTTCACTGCTCCGACTTCTTGCGTCATAGTTGAAAACTGGTGAGCACGTGGTCAGCGAAAATATTGTCTTTCGATATAGGCGAAAATAAATCCAGGCTTCAGTTATTTTATTTGGGCGTATTGCCGGGTCACCATTATTATGTAGTTTGTTGCCTGAATTTGACAAATATTGATGAAACAGATTTTAAAACTTAACAAAATAATATTTATTCAATCTCCGAACATCACCTCTCGGTTATACAGTTGCAAGCGAAGTGTGCGAGCATCGAGAGAATTCTCGGGATACAATACTGCCACGCCACCTATCGGTGTCGTGCAACATAAAATGACACTGAATGGTGGTGCCATCTATTATACAGTAAATGAATGAAATGCACTTATAAATTAAATGAAATAAGTTATCACTACAGTACCTAACCTGTCAAAACCACGGTGAGCACACAAGCTATAGGTGCACAAAGAACCCGCATATTAAGATTTTGAGAAAAACAAAATAAGTAACATTTTCAAAGAAAATTCTTAAATTTTCAAACAGATAGAATTTTGAATACAGAATTCATGTACATGAAGAATGTAATATTTTTAAAAAAGCTTACATTTTCTTCGTTTTGAATCTGAAGATATGGTGATTAACAAATTAAATAGAAAACAGTTTTTCAATATGGAATTTTGCTATATCTCTCCGCAGGTGACTCGACGATATTGAGTTTATTGTGTAACCCTTAGGTTCTGTTTAATCTGTAAAAACCACTGTGAGCAGACAAGCTATGGATGCACAAGGAACCCGCATATTAAGATTTTTAGAAAAAATAATAATTAATATTTTCAAAGAAAATTCTTAAATTTTCATACAAATAGAATTCTGAATACATAATTCAGGTACATGAAGAATATAAAATTTTTAAAAAAACTTACATTTTTATCGTTTTGAATCTGAAGATATGGAGATTAACAAATTAAATACAATACAATTTTTCAATATGGAATTTTGCTATATATCTCCACAGGTAACTCGACGATACTGAGGTTGTTGTGAAACTTATAGGTTGTGAATTACCTTTCAAAACCACGGTGACCACACAAGCTATACGTACACAAGGAACCCGCATATTAAGATTTTTAGAAAAACAAAATAATTTGCATTTTCAAAGAAAATTCTTAAATTTTCAAACAGATAGAATTTGAATACAGAATTCATGTACACGAAGGATGAAAAAATTAAAAAAATCTTACACTGAAGGGTCGATTTATATAGGCACGTAAAGGGAGCGTAACGAGAACGGACCTGGCGCACGACAAGTCGTAATCGTGACACATCCGATTCTCGGACGATTCCCGAATTTTGAATATAGAATTCTGAATATTAGAATTTTGAATATTAGAATTTTGAATTAAGAATTCTTGTACATGAAAGATGTAAAATTGAAAAAAAACTTTCATTTTCCTCGTTTTGAATCTGAAGATATGGTGATTAACAGATTAAATAGAAAAGAATTTTCCAATATGGAATTTTGTTATTTCTCTCCACAGGTAACTCGACGATACTGAGTTTATTCTGGAACCAATAGGTTGTACCAAACCTCTCAAAACCACAGTGAGCACACAAGCTATAGGTGCACAAAGAACCCGCATATTAAGATTTTGAAAAACACAAAATAAGTAACATTTTCAAAGAAAATTCTTAAGTTTTCATACAGATAGAATTTTGAATGCAGAATTCATGTATATGAAGGATGCAATATTTTAAAAAAAGCTTACATTTTTTTTTTTTGAATCTGAAGATATGGTGATTATCAAATTAAATAGAAAACAGTTTTCCAATATGGAATTTTGCTATATCTCTTCGCAGGTAACTCGACGATACTGAGTTTATTGTGGAACCCATAGGTTCTGCCTTACCTGTCAAAACCACGGTGAGCACACAAGCTATATGTACACAAGGAACCGGCATATTAAGATTTTTAGAAAAGCAAAATAATTAACATTTTCGAAGAAAATTGTTAAATTTTCGTAGAAATAGAATTCTGAATACATAATTCAGGTACATGAAGGATATAAAATTTTAAAAAAAGCTTACATTTTCATCGTTTTGAATCTTAAGATATGGTGATTAACAAATTAAATAGAATACAATTTTTTCAATATGGAATTTTTTCTCTATCTCACTGCAGGTAACTCGACGATACTGAGTTTCTTGTAGAACGTATAGGTTGTGAATTACCAGTCAAAACCACGGTGATCACACAAGCTATAGGTACACAAAGGTCCTACATATTAAGACTTTCAGAAAAACAAAATAAGTAGCATTTTAAAAGAAATTTGAATACAGAAGAATTTTGAATACAGAATTCGTGTACATGAAGAATGTAATATTTTTAAAAAAGCTTACATTTTCTTCGTTTTGAATCCGAAGATATGGTGATTAACAAATTAAATAGAAAACAGATTTCCAATATGGAATTTTCCTATATCTTTCCACAGGTAACTGGACGATACTGAGTTTATTGTGGAACTTATAGATTGTGAATTACCTGTCAAAACCACGGTGACCACGCAAGCTATAGGTACACAAGGAACCCGCATATTAAGATTTTTAGGAAAACAAAATAATTAACATTTTCAAAGAAAATTCTTAAATTTTCATACAGATAGAATTTTGAATACAGAATTCTTGTACATGAAGGATATAAAATTTTTAAAAAAGCATACATTTTCCTCCTTTTTTATCTACAGATATTGTCATTAACAAATTAAATTGAAAACAGTTTTACAATAAGAAGTTTTGCTATATCTATCCGCAGGTAACTCGAAGATACTGAGTTTATTGTGGAACCCTTAGTTTCTGCTTTACATGTCAAAACCACAGTGAGCACACAAGCTATGGGTGCACAAAGAACCCGCATATTAAGATTTTGAGAAAAACAAAATAAGTAACATTTTCAAAGAAAATTCTTAAATTTTCATACAGAAAGAATTTTGAATACAGAATTCTTGTACATGAAGGATGTAAATTAAAAAAAATCTTTCATTTTCCTCGTTTTGATTCTGAAGATATGGTAATTAACAGATTAAATAGAAAACAGTTTCCCAATATGGAATTTTGCTATATCTCTCCGCAGGTAACTCGACGATACTGAGTTTATTGTGGAACCCATACGTTGTGCACTACCTGTCAAAACCAAGGTGAGCACACAAGCTATAGGTACACAAAGAACCCGCATATTAAGATTTTGAGAAAAACAAAATAAGTAACATTTTCAAAGAAAATTCTTAAATTTTTTACAGATAGAATTTTGAATGCAGAATTCATGTACATGAAGGATGCAATATTTTAAAAAAAGCTTTTATTTTCTTTTTTTTGAATCTGAAGATATGGTGATTATCAAATTAAATAGAAAACAGTTTTGCAATATGGAATTTTGCTATATCTCTCCGCAGGTAAGTCGACGATACTGAGTTTATTGTGGAACCCATAGGTTTTGCCTTACCTGTCAAAACCACGGTGACCACACAAGCTATATGTACACAAGGAACCCGCATATTAAGATTTTTAGAAAAGCAAAATAATTAACATTTTCAAAGAAAATTCTTAAAATTTCATAGAAATAGAATTCTGGATACATAATTCAGGTACATGAAGGATAAAAAATTTTAAAAAAAGCTTACATTTTCATCGTTTTGAATCTTGAGATATGGTGATTAACAAATGAAATAGAATACAATTTTTTTCAATATGGAATTTTTTCTCTATCTCACCGCAGGTAACTCGACGATACTGAGTTTCTTTTAGAACGTATAGGTTGTGAATTACCTGTCAAAACAACGGTGATGACAGAAGCTACAGGTACAAAATGAACCCGCATATTAAGATATTTAGAAGAACAAAAAAATTATCATTTTCAAAGAAAATTCTTAAATTTTCATACAGATAGAATTCTGAATACATAATTCAGGTACATGAAGGATATAACATTAAAAAAAAAGCTTACATTTTCCTCGTTTTGAATCCGAAGATATGGTGATTAACAAATTAAATTGAAAACAGATTTCCAACATGGAATTTTCCTATATCTCTCCACAGGTAACTGGACGATACTGAGTTTATTGTGGAACTTATAGGTTGTGAATTACCTGTCAAAACCAGGGTGACCACACAAGGTATAGGTACACAAGGAACCCGCATATTAAGATTTTTAGGAAAACAAATTAATTAACATTTTCAGAGAAAATTTTTAAATTTTTATATAGATAGAATTTTGAATACAGAATTCTTGTACATGAAGGATGTAAAATTTTTAAAAAAGCTTACATTTTCCTCCTTTTTTATCTACAGATATTGTTATTAACAAATTAAATAGAAAACAGTTTTCCAATATGAAGTTTTGATATATCTATCCGCAGGTAACTCGAAGATACTGAGTTTATTGTGGAACCCTCAGTTTCTGCTTTACATGTCAAAACCACAGTGAGCACACAAGCTATGAATGCACAAAGAACCCGCATATTAAGATTTTGAGAAAAACAAATTAAGTAACATTTTCAAAGAAAATTCTTAAATTTTCATACAGATACTGTAGAATATTGAATACAGAATTCATGTACATGAAGGATGTAAAATTTTTAAAAATGCTTACATTTTCTTCTTTTTGAATCTGAAGATATGGTAATTATCAAATTAAATAGAAAACAGTTTTCCAATATGGAATTTTGCTATATCTCTCCGCAGGTAACTCAACGATACTGAGTTTATTGTGGAACCTATAGGTTCAGCCTTACCTTTCAAAACCACGGTGAGCACACAAGCTATGGGTGCACAAAGAACGCGCATATTAAGATTTTGAGAAAAATAAAATAAGTAACATTTTCAAAGAAAATTCTTAAATTTTCATACGATAATGTAGAATATTGAATACAGAATTCATGCACATGAAGGATGTAAAATTAAAAAAAAAAC
This sequence comes from Dolomedes plantarius, assembly GCA_907164885.2. Taxonomy (NCBI): domain Eukaryota; kingdom Metazoa; phylum Arthropoda; class Arachnida; order Araneae; family Dolomedidae; genus Dolomedes; species Dolomedes plantarius. The sequence goes on from OU015493.1 coordinate 4,252,140, forward strand.
TTACATTTTCCTCGTTTTGAATCTAAGGATATGGTGATTAACAAATTAAATAGAAAACAGTTTTCCAATATGGAATTTTGCTATATCTCTCCGCAGGTAACTCGACGATACTGAGTTTATTGTGTAATCCATAGGTTTTGCCTAACCTGTCAAAACCATGGTGAGCAGACAAGCTATGGATGCACTTGGAACCCGCATATTAAGATTTTTAGAAAACCAAATAAATTAACATCTTCAAAGAAAATTCTTAAATTTTCATACAAATAGATTTCTGGTTACATAATTCAGGAACATCAAGGATAGAAAATTTAAAAAAAGCTTGCATTTTCCTCGTTTTTTATCTACAGATATGGTGATTAATAAATTAAATAGAAAACAGTTTTCCAATATGTAGTTTTCTATATCTATCCGCAGATAACTCGATGATACTGAGTTTATTATGTAATCCATAGGTTTTGCCTAACCTGTCAAAACCACGGTGAGCAGTCAAGCTATGGATGCACAAGGAACCCGAATATTAAGATTTTTAGAAAAACAAAATAATTAACATTTTCAACGAAAATTCTTAAATTTTCATACTAATAGAATTCAGAATACATAAATCAGGTACATGAAGGATATAAAATTAGAAAAAAAACTTACATTTTAATTGTTTTGAATCTGAAGATATGGTGATTAACAAATTAAATAGAATAAAATTTTTCAATATGGAATTTTGCTATATATCTCCACAGGTAACTTGACGATACTGAGTTTCTTGTGAAACTTATAGGTTGTGAATTACCTTTCAAAACCACGGTGACCACACAAGCTATAGGTACACAAGGAACCCGCATATTAAGATTTTGAGAAAAACAAAATAAGTAACATTTTCAAAGAAAATTCTTAAATTTTCATACAGATAGAATTTTGAATACAGAATTTGTTGATCGATAATTACCCCAGAAGTGACCAAGTTGGTCACACAAAATCTATAATCATGAAAATGACAAATGTATTTGCATTAAAATAAACATTTTATTATGTGGGTGCTTACTGTGCAAAAATTGAAAATATTATATTTGATAGTTAATTAATATAATATAGTAGACTCTCTTTAATTCGCAAGCACCTATAATCCACACATCATAACAGATGTAAACATTGAAATTTGATGTTAAGTTTCAATGCCAATCCTTGACAATTCAATAGATAGCATGTAAAAATATATATTGTGACATTTTTTTAAAAATCATTAATTGTATATTTAAATAAATTCCAATAAAATCATTGTACAATATTTATTATAATATTTCTGTTATTTTAATTTGTCATTAATTGTAAAAAAAAAAAACTGTTGATTGGTTTTACTTACAATTTTCAAAACATAAACAATAGAATGACCTATAATCCACACTAGCATTGGTCCCAAGCTGTGTCGATTACAGAGAGCCTACTGTAATTAGATGTTAGATTTGGCATGTTAGGCACATTAGAAACTGATGTTTCATTGTTTATGTTTTCTGTACTATTCTGTTTTGAACAAAATTACTAAGACAGATCTTTAGATAAAAAAATACACCTATGGATCATTAAAAGAGTATTGCTAAAATGTTTTTCTTTTAAGCATTACCTGTGTCTGATTCTTTACTGACGGTATTTATCTTTATTTTTCAGGTGAAACGTTAAGTTTTCACTTTCGCATTGCTCAAAACACCATTTCTGGAATCTTCACTAGTATGCAAGGCAATTTTTACCGTTTTAAAAGATGATTATCTAAATTGCCCCAGTAATGAAACTGAATGGAAAGCATTAGCTGCTGACTTTAATAGAATGTGGAACTTTCCCATGTGCATTGGTGCTATGGATGGGAAGCACATTAAAATTATGCCACCTCCTGGTAGTGGTTCTGCATTCTATAATTCCAAAGGGTACTTCAGCATTGTTCTTCTGGCATTGGTCGATGCAAATTTGAAATTTGTATATGTTGACGTTGGGACAAATGGAAGGATCAGTGATGGTGGAGTATGGGCAAAGAGCAAATTTAAACAGGCTCTAGATGCAAAAGCTCTAAACATCCCTGGTCCGAACATTCTCCCAGGAACTTATAGAGTTTCTATGCTCACTTCTACCCAGACTTGGGTGTATATAATTTGAAGTGGCACTCTATTTGAATTATATACAAACACAGTTTATACATGAAATAATGTTTATTGAATTCGCTGCACATATAATTGGCTTTTACAGCAATAAGCATGCGTACTACTTGTACGGAATGTAAATACAGCTTTTTAAGAACAATATATTTTTATACTCACGAACAGTAAGTCAAACCAGCAGTACTGCCACGTAAACTTCTGGCCCGTAAAGCACTAGCGCAGGATAACACCTTTTCAACCTTAACAACAACTCCCTCTTTTTATTAATGACGCTGCGTGGTATTTATACTAAGCGCGTATGCCAAAATTAGCATATCTGAAGCAGCTTCTTTAATTCACTCAAAAGTTCGATTCTTGTGAATCGAATCTTGTGTATACCTTACACTGGCCTCCCTCGAAAAAAAAAATTAGGTAACTGAGGTCTGAACGGCTTCAGTTAACTAATTGAAAACGCGTGCTGGTCTGACTTTTTACATAATGGGTGGCAAAGCCAAAAAACCTTCCACACGTTGTGTGGGGGAAAAACGCCACTACCATTTTACAAAACTAACCCCGAAGGGTCCAGGTGACACCATTACACAGTGGATTTGCAGAGTTGCGGATACTGGGCTGGCCAACTGCGCCCTAAAATATCTATTTTAATTAAAAGTGACAACACAATTGCACAGCATGACATTTCTTGACTGTATCTGCTCTCCCCCAATTTATAATGTACATGTGTTATGATTTGCGAAGTTAGTATGTTAGTTGTTTGTTATCTGTAGTTAGTATGTATTTTTTTTTCACTACATGTCCCCTTCAAAAATTTATAAAACAATATGCCGTTTTTTTTTTCAGTGGCTCACTCCTTCCCCTCAAAATGTTTACACAGTATCTACAATGGGGAACTTCAAACCAATTTGGTTCGATTTTATTAAAGGGTGGGAGTTAGAATAAGAAAGTTGATACAAGACTTGTTCCTCATGAATGCAGCAACTTCACTGCACCAGTTTGTCCAATCCGCTGAACCTCTCTTGATGGTCGCAGTCCTAGTAAAGGGGTTCGTTGACCGTGTGGGCATCCTTCGTGCAGCAGGTCGTAGGTCCTGAGGCGCTGGTCCGGCTTGACGATGGACAGGAGGTCTCTTGGGAGGAGGCCAACCTTGCTGGGCGGCTGATATCTTGCGTTCCCTGTACTTATGCAAAGGAGCTTTAAAATTGTCATTCTTCCTTTTCATAACCTTGTGTACCTTATGTGTGCCACGTTCATCCTTAGATGGAGGTTTTGTAGTGCACACTTTACTTTTCTTCGTACTTTTGCTTGTATCGGTATTAGATTTTAATGCAGATTCTATTTTTTGAAACTTATACGCCGCACCAACGTGTTTAGTAACTGGCTTTATCTCGCTGCTTGTGTCATGTTTTTCAACAACCTGACTCTGTTTTTCGTATTTGTGCTTATACGACTTCTTGTTTACCGCCTTAATTACTACAGTATTTGCAGTTTTAATGCTGGAACCTGAAGGCTCTTTTTCACGTTTTTTATCCCCCTTAACTTTAGTTTTATCCTCTTTTGACGAAAAAGTTTCTTTGAAACTTGCGACATCAGAATCGTTATCATTTAAATTCTTTAACACTGCTTCAGTTTTAGGAAGATTAAGCTTTTCGTACTCGTGCGTTTTATTGCAAACTTTCTCTATAACTTCCGAAGCATCAGCTAAACTACCTACAGTATAACTCTGTGTCAACTTTTCATCCTGATTCTCAGTCTGGTTTTCATGTACTTTATTTAAAACCATATTATCAACCTGGCCTACACAATCCCCATTCGGCTGGAAACTTGAAATAATATCATCACCTAGCAAGTTCCTACTATCGTTTAAAGAATTTTTATTGTCGTCAACTAATAAGTATTCACTAACTTCCGTAACGCATACTTCGTCATCTACTAAATTTCCTTCATTAACAGATGTGTGAATATCATCTAAAATATCAGGTATAGCATCAATAATATCAGGTATAGCATTAATAATATCAGGTATAGCATTAATAGAAGTGTCAGATGATTTATTTTCTAAACCACTAGCATTAGTATCGGCACTATTTTCAGAAATTTGTACTGGAATTACCTCATCATTCCAGCTAGACTCACTTTCTTTATAAGCCACAAAAATACCCTGACTTTCACTATTCTCAAAATAATGATTACTGCTCGGACAAAATAATACATTTGACCAAACAGTTTCAACAGGTTGAACCATATCATGTGAATCAACTTGCCAGTGCAAGTAAGGTGCTTGCATATTTTCTTTAAGTGCACTAATTTCATTATCACGCCGTGCGCTTCTATTATTTTGCCTGCGGTACTGCTTACGCTGCTGGTTTGAAACTCGCGAAAAATTTTGGCGCGGCTGTATAAAACTTCTCGTACCTGAATGACGGTGAGGGGTAGCGAAGAAATGTCTATTGTCATATTTAGCTAAAGCTTGAAGGAGGGTAACCTTGCTTGTAATTGTTTGATTATCTAAAAAATCTTGAACACTTGGCTTCAAACGTTGGATAACTATTTTAAGATTATCGCTTCCGTCATTCCCTCTAAATATTCCTCACACTTGGAAATCTTTTCCATAGCAAATCTAATGCAGACTGACCTTCACGTTGCCTTAGCGAATAAATTTCCGCTTCAATTTCACTTTGATTAAAGGTCTTTGGAAAAACACTAAGAAACTGTTGCTTGAATGACAAATAGTCAAAAATCAGATTACTGCTTTTCATACACGTGTACCACTGATATGCACTACCTCTTAAAGCGGCTAGAGCAATTTTAAGTTTATCCCCCTCTGGGGTGCATTGTTGCTGAAAGTAATGCTCAATTTTCTTAGGAATTGGCTTGAGGGGCCGCCATTGAAGGTGGCTTCGAATGGCGCAATTTGCTGAACCATAATTACCTGAGGAAAATTTCCAGCAGGATTTTGTTCTACAACACTCATTTTTTAAATAGTATATAAGTACTTGCAGCAATTTTATCAATATACGTACACAGTACACAGTTTTTAATTTCAATTATGTTGTTCGTTACAAATTTAACGCTAACTACCAGGGTATATATAATTTTCGGGCGCCAGTATAGAGTTTCTATGCTCACTTCTACCCAGACTTGGGTGTATATAATTTGAAGTGGCACTCTATTTGAATTATATACAAACACAGTTTATACATGAAATAATGTTTATTGAATTCGCTGCACATATAATTGGCTTTTACAGCAATAAGCATGCGTACTACTTGTACGGAATGTAAATACAGCTTTTTAAGAACAATATATTTTTATACTCACGAACAGTAAGTCAAACCAGCAGTACTGCCACGTAAACTTCTGGCCCGTAAAGCACTAGCGCAGGATAACACCTTTTCAACCTTAACAACAACTCCCTCTTTTTATTAATGACGCTGCGTGGTATTTATACTAAGCGCGTATGCCAAAATTAGCATATCTGAAGCAGCTTCTTTAATTCACTCAAAAGTTCGATTCTTGTGAATCGAATCTTGTGTATACCTTACAAACTGATGTTGAGGTTCCCTTTGTAATTGTTGCAGATGATGCTTTCCCTTTAGGCCCCAGTTTAACGAAGCCATATCCTGGTAAAAATTTGGAAAGAAAAAAACGAATTTTTAATTATAGATTATCGCGAGCCCGTAGGGTTTCCGAAAATGCCTTTGGTATATTAGCAGCAAAATTCCGGATTTTTCATACACAAATAACATCTTCAGTGCCAAACGCGAGACTTTTTGCTTTAGCTACATGTGCTTTACATAATTTCCTGAGAGTGAAGAACTCGAACAGCTACTTGCCAGCAGGAAGCATTGGTGTGGAAGATATATCTACTTCTGATATAGCAACAGGTGACTGGCGAGCTACAAGTAATAATTTTATAAATTTGCGAAAAACTCCACATAAATCCAGCGCTGTTGCAAGACTGATCCAGGAGAAATTCTGCAATTACTTCAACTCCGTAGGATCTGTTCCATGGCAAGAGCAAATGTGCAATTTACATTGAATTTAATTTTTAATAAATGTACCTTGTTCAAAGTTAAGATTGAAAATTTTTTTGTTCTGTATAACTTGTAAATAATAACTACACTGGTTTCAATTATGAAAACAGCATACGAAAACTTAGTCTCAAAAGAGGGGTTAGAACGACCATTATTATTTTATGTTAGAACATAACTTTGCCAAGTACCAAAATAATTTGATTTCTTTTTTCTGTACCCATATAAATTGGGTTACCCATATGAATCTGATCTTTTGTGGTACAAATGGAAAGATTAGTTTCTAGCAACATTCTTAGCACAAAAAAGTGTGAAATAAAAAAAATTCAGATAAATTACATTCAGATTTTAGTACAGCTCATAATCAAAATATTAGAATAATTACATTTTTTTACAAATTGAAAATATCATTTGGTAATTTAATGTGTTTTAATGCAAATATGCAAACGATATTTTTATTCAGAACTTATTGTTGATCAAACTTATTTATTATCTTAAAATTAATATTTTTGAAAAGATTAATTGAAAAAAAATTATTTTGAAAAGTCAAAATATTAGAATATTTATTAAAGTGGTTCAAAATATTAGAATATTTCACATTAATTCTCCTTTAATTATCCCCAATTCATAACTGGTGGCATAATTGATTAAATTTAGATGATTTTACTTAAAATCAGTATTCTTTTTGCAGTTTGTTTGCTTTTTCGTCTTAAAATGGGTTGTGTGAGTAATATTCCTGAATCTATTAAACTTCGTATGGTTGATTTGTATCGGCACAGTAAAAATCAATGTTATATAGTGAATTATTTATATTGTTCGCAATCAAGCGTTAGTAAAATACTAACACAATATTAAAAAAATGGACATCTACGAAAAGGTTAACTCTCAGATACATCAATAAATTTTGGAATATTACATGATTCCATCATCAGATTTATTTGAAGATGATTTCATATTTCATCAAGATTTAGCGTCACCGCATACCTCGGTGTCAACTAAGAATTGGTTCCGCCAACGTAAAATTAAGGTACTTCCTTGGCCACCAAACTCACCAGACATTAATCCATCGAAAACTTATGGGGTATAATGAAGAAAAAACTCCAAGAAAATCCTCCTTCGACTACCATTTACTTCATATTCATAAGGTATTTTTGCGTAAAATAAAATATTCTAATATTTTGAACCAATTTAAATTTTATTCTAATATTTTGGTGTTTTTCAGAAAGCTGTTGTATACCTAATTTATTGTATTTTAAATTTTGTAAATGTTAAAATCTAATCTAAACATTCCAGTTTTAATTTATAAGAAATTTAATTGCATTTACTTAGTATCATAAATAAATAAATGGAAAATAATTTCTTTCTTATTACTTTTTCTCAATTATTATAATTTTTTGAATCTGAGCTGTATACTACTGCTATATATTTTTCAAATGCCAAAATACCTATAAATACCAGTTATACGCAACATACCAGCTATTTGTAAAATTAAATTATGGTCAATGAAATCAATAAAATGAAACATGAAGTAAAAAATTTATTTAAAAAATTATTTATTATTATTCAAGCCTAGCATGCAATATTTATTGATAACATCTTGGATTTCAACTCTTGCCTTTTCTTTTAAGTTTACATCTTTTAAACTTTTAAATCTACATCTCAGATAATTAAAAAAGGCATCATCGACATCGTCTTTATCCTTATTTATAGATGCCATTAATTTCTTGGCTTGCTCCAACGTGCTGGATATTTGCTTATCTGCTTATCCACACTTTCCCTTTTTTTTTTAGGGGGAATTAATGAAGTTTTCATCACTTTCCTTTTATTGGTCTGGGGGCTATTCATTACTGCATTTTCATTGACTGCAGTAACCGATTGTTGGGTAAATTCCACAAATTCACTTTCTGTATCCTGTAAAAAATAGACATTAAAATGAGATATTGAAATGTAATAATAAATTAAAAAATGAGAGCTGTGATCAGAGTTCCAAAATATCGAAAATATCCGATATTTTGATATATATCCAATATTTTCAAAATTGTCAACTTATTGCTGATGATAAATATTTACAGATTTAATACAACTTAAACACCAATACATATTACACATTATATAAAAACTAATATAAAACATTATTCTAATATAAAATAGTACTTAATTTTATATATATAATTATAAATAAAATAATTTTTTTTTCTTTTTTTAAGCACTCGTAACAAAATTTTAAGTTAAACATTTTTCTCTTTCAAAACACAAATTATAAAACTCTCAAATTTTAAGAATGTTTTATTTCTTTAACAAACTTTAAACACAAATGAAATTTATTTATTTTTGTTCAAAAATTTAAACAAAAATGTAAGTGTTATTATTGTTGTTATGCGGTTGCATGTAAACTGAATGTTTACAAACTTAGGGAAGTGATCCATAAATTTTTCCGCTTTCTCAGTTCCTAGCCTTTTGCGCAATTTAGACTGAACTAAACCAAAGCTAGAGAAAATTCTAACGGGGCTGTAGTTGGTGAAACAGTAAACAGTTGATTAACTAAGTTAGAAATTTTTTCTTTTAGTGGCTGTTCAATTTTAATAGTGTTCCACCAAATCAAAGGGTTCTACAGCTAATAAATCGTCTGCAAAGATAAAGTTCGTAAATATATATCATGATATATATCGATTGATAGATAATATATCAACGAACCCTGGCTGTGATTCTCCTCTATTTCCTAAAATTGAATGAGTATTATAGAATTATAGCAGCAAAAAATTTAAACAAACTATACTGATCTGAAAAATGAACATGGTGGACTTGTTGTACATTTTTCAGTATGGAAAAATACGGTTCAAACGCTCAGAGGGTTAAGATAGTTATATAATCTGTGTAACACAATACAAACTTGCCTCAATGACTACCACTCCTTGTTCTGTTGAATTCAAAATATCTTGATTTTCTGAAGATGTAAGTGTGCAGAAGCTTACTTCTGCCTCAGGAATCCCATCTAAAAATTGCATTTTATCGAAATGGGCCCATCTGGAAGTAAAACCTGAACATCCAGAACCACTTTTTACGATCTTCAATTTCTTCTTTTCTCGCTGATAGTAGCTTTTCAGCTTTCTTAATTTTCCCATCAATGCATCTCCAATATAATAAAAGGTGTTATACATTAGCTATTTTAAATATGAATGTATTAACAAAATACTGATTTATTATTTGCTCATAAAAGGATTAGAGAAAAAGTAAAAAAAAAGTTTTAAATCTTTCTTTATGGGAGTGTACACTTAACAAACGAACACAGAAGGAGCAAAATCACAAGCCAGGGTTGTAAAAAACCCAGTTTTTTTGTAAAACGCCCAGTCTGGGTGGGTTTTCACTCAAACCGTGGGGAAAACTCAACCCGCAGGGAAAATGGGTATCTAGGGTATTGTAGTAATTTAGCTTACGATAAATACTAGTGTCAGTACAGTAAATCAATGCAACCACAATACTTAAAATCTTAGCATTAAAAATATCTCTTGCATTATTGAACAATAATGGTAAAGCAGGGTAGACTATTAATGGCTTTCAATACAATTAACTTTGTTAAATAAGAAGTTATTACTACATGATTAAAATTCTGATTGATTGTTTTCCGAATACAGAAAAAAAAATTGTAACTTGTTTCAGTGCAATATCCTATGCACGAAGATTATTTCTGTTGACAACATTGGCGAAGTTTGGCGATAAAAATGACAATTGATATGAATCCATATCAATGATCCGAAAGTTCCGAAAGATCCACAATTAAATAGAATTATTTTGAAATTATATCAAACGTGGCAATACTATAAATAATTATTAAGTTGTTACGGATAAGAAATGTATAAAAGACATGCAAAATCTTACTTACCGCTAGTAAAAGAAGATTGGTAATGAGGCCATTTCTCACTCATTATCTCCCCTATCTCTTTAAAAGTCAACCGCTTTAACGTCCTGTTCTTGTAATACTCGTGAGTGTGGTTCAACAGATTTTCACGAATTGTTACTTCGTCGATCAAATAATTTAAAATTTCTTCGCTAGTCCACGGATCCATGTTGGCGGCCATATTTTATTCCTTGCTCGATCACGTGATCTTCCTTGCTCGATCGCGAGTCACGTGAGCCAAAAACCTGCCCTGCTATTGGACAATTATGTGCAACACAAGCTTTTCGTGAAACTTTTCCCACGTAGAATGGGAAAAGTTGCAGTTAAAGATTTATAGAAAAACACTCTATCACACAGTATTTTAGTGCAACAGTTTAACAGGTTTAAATTCGGTAGAACAGGTTTAGTGAAACAGTTGTGCTAAAAGCTTGTGCTAAATCTTTAGTGTGATACGGGCATAAGTCACTTCATTTAAATCATCATAATCCTGAAAAGCAACTTGCCCTTACCTCGAAATTGAACAAATTATGATACAAATCCGATTTTTCGTCATATATGGGGGGGGGGGGCAAATTTTGAAACATATCTAATTGATATTTCCATTGGATAAGATTGATCTAAATGTATCAAACTCTAGGCTTGGTTACACGTGCCAGTGTTCAAATTTTTGAATATCTTCAAGAGTGTTCTTTCCATAGTTCCTAGGTTCCTATTTCCAAAATAATGTTAAACACCTTCTGCCTTGTTAATTTTCTGTATATATGCATAACAGTCTCATTAGCATATATATATATATATATATATATATATATATATATATATATATATATACATGTATATATATATATGAACTTAAAATGTTTTTTTGTTCCAACGGGAATGCAAAACTCTTAAGAGTCATTGAAATGAGCATTTAATAAATATTACACTATAAAATGTTGATTAAAAATAAAACCCATCATTTTTTTATTACCACGTTTTTATTAACTCGCTTTCTTGTTTGTTTGTTTGTGTGTTTGTCCAGTACAAATCTTGCAATCGAATTTTAACTGACTTCCCGACTAGCTAGACATTTGAAACTTTTAGAATTGCTCAGAACACGATGACAGCGCATTCTTTTAATACTTTTAGCGATCTTTAAGAAGAATTAAATTAATTTTCAGTTGATTTTGTTTTGTAGAATGGTGCAGCCATCTATCGCAGGGACGGGAATGAAAAGTTAAACGCAAATTAACTTTCAATTAGCTTCATTTTCTTTCAAGTTGATGGGATAATTCATCAAAAAATTTAAAAAAGTATTTATTAATGCATAGAATTGTCAAGTTCATATGCTTCAACAGAAAATTGAAAAACATGGTATATAAAAAGTTCTTTTTATCTTGTAATATTGCTTGTTCTATTTCTCAGATTTAAGTTACATAAAGGAGTGAAAAAATATTTTTTGGCAAGACATTTAGATCAGATAAGAATAGGGAATTTTTACTCGAAATTATCTGTTTTTACGTTTTCTGACTTTTTTTAACAGTTATCTTTTAAACTAATTTTGTTTCGACATGCTTAATTATTTGAATTTTTTTCCATAACACACTGTTTCTTAAAATTCACAATAAAAATTAATAATGGCTACTAGATTCAAACTAATTGATGTAATTCAGACATCGGGGCACGGCGTATGATGTATGAAAATCTCTATGAAGAGATTTCAAACTCATTCATAAAATTATGCAATACATTTAAAATCTCTATTGATCCGTTCTTAATGTGACTGTAAAACCGTGCTATTTATGTGGTTAGTTTTTTGCAAAGAGGCAAATTCTTGTTTAAATGATGAATTGATTTATTGGCCATTCCATATTATAAAACACATAATATACACACGATACTTTCAATTAGTCAACTTTATGCACTCATTAACATCTCATCAACATTACATTAACATTTAATTATTATCGATCTCTTAGGCTGATTACTCTATTCAATTTTAATTCACTTCTTATAGCATCGACACATTTATATTCACAACTAGTAATCATTAGGCTCAATTGACTCTCATATCATATTCGCGCTCTTAAATATCTATACTTATATATAAAGAGAGAGCGGATTTTGTACGTGGAGGGTAATCTCCAGAACCACTTCCCCTATTTGAAAAATTCTTTCACTGTTTGAAAGGTACATTATTCCAGATGGACATAGGCTTTATATTATGCATATCTGATCATCTATACTTATATATAAAGAGAGAGCGGATTTTGTACGTGGAGGGTAATCTCCAGAACCACTTCCCCTATTTGAAAAATTCTTTCACTGTTTGAAAGGTACATTTTTCCAGATGGACACAGGCTTTATATTATGCATATCTGATCATCTATACTTATATATAAAGAGAGAGCGGATTTTGTACGTGGAGGGTAATCTCCAGAACCACTTCACCTATTTGAAAAATTCTTTCACTGTTTGAAAGGTACATTATTCCAGATGGACATAGGCTTTATATTATGCATATCTGATCATCTATACTTATATATAAAGAGAGAGCGGATTTTGTACGTGGAGGGTAATCTCCAGAACCACTTTACCAATTTGAAAAATTATTTCACTGTTTGAAAGGTACATTATTCCAGATGGACATAGGCTGTATTCTATGCATATCTGATCATCTATACTTATATATAAAGAGAGAGCGGATTTTGTACGTGGAGGGTAATCTCCAGAACCACTTCACCTATTTGAAAAATTATTTCACTGTTTGAAACGTACATTATTCCAGATGGACGTAGGCTATATATTATGCATATCTGATCATCTATACTTATATATAAAGAAAGAGCGGATTTTGTACGTGGAGGGTAATCTCCAGAACCACTTCACCTATTTGAAAAATTCTTTCACTGCTTGAAAGGTACATTATTCCAGATGGACGTAGGCTATATATTATGTATATCTGATCAGTAGAAATAATGTTAGGGGCTTACTTTATTTCTGAAGTTAGGGGCTTACTTTATTCTGCTGAGAATAAAGTGGGCTTCTGAAGAGTGTGCATCTGTTCTGACGATAGCGGTTCGAAACTAGCCTATGTTCTGGTATAATATTTTGTTCAACCCGGACAAAGTCGGGACGGGCCGCTAGTTATATATATATACTAGCTGAAAACCCGCGCTTCGCTACGGAGTACATTCAAATTAAATACAACGGTCAATGTATGCAATTAATGCCAAAAAAATATATATACTAGCATTATTGCCCGGCGATGCCCGAGTAGATATACAGATATAAAAATTTTGATGAATTCCATAAAAAAAATACTGGGCTGCACCCCCCGCTCTTAATGTTCATCTGGCTAGACAAATTGCGCTTAGCGCGTTTCTACTGAAATGATATACAAACAATAAGAAAGAAACAAACTTTCAGCTTGTGGACCTTCGTCTGATTATACGTCTAATTTTATTGATAATTAATAACACAGTGTTGCGTGATTCGCACGTTTGGATTAAATAAGTTTACTGTTTAATTATATTTGTTAGATACTGTTTAATTAGATTTAATTAGATTTTTTGATCCACTGTTTAATTAGAAAGTTTTATAATTTACATTTGCCTTTATTATTTATTTTTCCCTTAAAAGCTCAATTTGTTCCACAACACCCAAGAGATCACCCAAATCTTTATTTATTCAAAGTAAGGCGCGATTTCACATGAAGCCTATTTTCCTTACTTTGGTGATTCGGTTTTTTACCGTCGACAGGCCAAAAACCGTATCGGTTTTAAATTTTCCCAAGGCCATAAACCGTTGAAAAAGCAAATTGTAATTCGATTTTTAATTTTCCTAAGGCCAAAAACCGTAGGAAAAGCAAATTGTAAAACGGTTCAAGCGATGAGAAAAACTGTAAATAACAAAGGACAAAAAGCATTCTTAAAAAACTCCCATCTCAGTTAGTCTAATGGCTAAATTTTATCTTTTACCGTATTTTAATATTTCTTTTGTCAATTTATTTCGTTGTTATGCACGTAACGCAAAATTAATTTAAAGTATCACAAAAAGAAAAGAAACCACGTGATCAGCATTTCATAAATTACATTCTAAAAATTAATCTTTAAAAATTCACCAAAAATCAGAAAAGGGAGGTAGGTAAAGATTCGAAAAAGATTTCGTTTTAAAGGAATTTTTATGATATTTCTCGTGATATAAATTTTATAACCCTCGGATTATCATTTTAAATGCAAGCTTAAAAAAATTAGAAAAACAGCTTAAAAATTTAATTTAAAAAAATCGAAGAAGAATTTTTCAAAAATCTTTCTCAGTTTCCCCTCCACTATAAACTTCACTATAGAAGAATCACCATGCAAAATTTCAGCTCTTTATGTCCAACGGTTTGGACTGTGCATTATCTGTCAGTTAGTCAGTCAGTTAGGCAAGGCCAAAGATTATTACCATGAATCTCTCCCCCCTCCCCCGCGCGGGGGAAGAGGGCACTGAACGCCTGTATCCACAGGGGGTACCTCGCACCTCTTACGGGCACAAAAAATCATGAAAAATTAATTAAAAAAAAACTAATTGAGACCCAAACTTCGTTTTTACTGATTTAAGTTTCTCGGGTCCTAAACATTAACTGTGCCGAATTTGGTCTCTGTGAGTGAAACAGTCTATGATTCTATAGCGGACAAACAAACAGACAACCTCTTTTATATATATACATATATATATATATATATATATATATATATATATATATATATATATATATATATATATATATATATATATATATATATATATATATATATATATATATTTATAAAAAAATCGTAAGGGATATTTATTTTTTTAGATAATATCCAATCGTCTGCTGCATTAGAAAGAAAATAATATTTTTTTGTCTATTTAGTTGTTATGCACGTGACAATAAATTTGTTTAAAGTACCAAAAAAAAGAAATCACGTGATCAGCATTTAATAAATTAAATTCTAAAAATGAATCTTTGAAAATTCACCAAAAATCAGAAATCGAGGTAAACATTCGAAAAAGATCTCATTTTAAAGGAATTTTTAGGATCATTCCCGTGATAAAAATTTTATAACCCTCAAATTATTATTTTAAATGCAAACTTAAAAAAAGTTAGAAAAACAGCTTAAAAATGTTATTTAAAAAAAATCTAAAATTTTTTCAGTAATCTTTCTTAGTGTACCCCTACACCATAAGAACAATCGCCATGCGAAATTTCAGCCCATTAGGTCCAGCGGTTTGGTCTGTGCGTTGTATGTCAGTGAGTCAGTCAGCCAGTCAGTGAGTCAGTCAGTTACGGAACTGTTTTATATATATAGACTAACTGAAAACCCGTACTTCGCTACGGAGTACATTCAAATTAAATACAACGGTCAATGTATGCAATTAATGCCAAAAAATAATAAATATATATTTATAATAAGTACAACGGTCAATGTGTGCAATTAATGCCAAAAAACAAACAAAAAATATATCTAAAAAATCATAAGGGACATTTTTATAGACAAAATAATGGAGAAGAAACTATTTAAATTAAATCTAATCTGATTTCTTGTTATTTGTCGTTGACATGGTAATGAGTGTTGCGAGATCTGACTTTGCTGGTATGGAGGGTGCCCTGCAGCGGGCCTTAGATGTTCTTTACACCTGGACTTATGAAAATAATATGGTTATAAATACCGATAAAACCACCTTCCAATTGTTTACCCTTAGTTTAAAACATCAAGACATACTCCTCCACTATAAAAATAAAAGTCTAAATAGAACTAATGATACTGTATACTTGGGCATTCATATAGACCCAAAGTTAACTTGGAGGAAGCAAATTGATATAGCCATTGATCGAGGACTTCTGAGATGAAGACTACTGAAACGACTGGCTGGTGTCACTTGGGGCGCTACCCAAGATGTTATGTGTACAGCCTATAAGAGTTATGTTCGCCCTGTTGTTTAATATGGTAATGAGGTTTTGATAACCTCCTCAGATTCTGTTAGAAACAAACTTGATATTTTTCAAAACAACATGTTGCGATTAACTACTGGTGGTGCTAAATCAACTCCTATTGTTGCTATTGAGTTCCAGACAGAATTAGAGCCTTTAAGTGAGAGGTGCCAAAGGAATGCCATTTACCTTGTTGAAAAAATCTTGAGAAGAAAAAGCAACTTTTTAAATTATTATAGAATAGCAAATGAGAGACTAAAAACTCATAGATCTTTCCTTTCGGCTGTCCACGATCTCTATGATACTTATGATATTCCTACACCCAATCGACAGGTTTTCTCATGGAAATGGAAATCTGTTATGGGTCACGAGATGTTGGAGAGCCATCTGGATCTTGTTTGGAATGTAAACAAGCAGCTTTCTATGCAGGGTGAGTTAAAGAATGCTGCACTTGCTACTATACAAAACAGATACCCTCCTGACAAGTGGCTCCATGTGTACACGGATGGTTCAGCAGAAAATGCGATAAAAAATGCCGGGGCTGGAATCTATTCTAGTATTTTCAGCATTAGCTGTTCTGCTGAGAGGTACTGTGATAATTTTGATGGAGAGATTGCGGCTATATCACATGCAATTGAGAAATTAAAAGACAGCCATGACCATAATATTGTGTTTTTTATTGATTCTCAAGCTGATATTTTGTCGCTTACCAGTTTGAACTATAACGAAAATGCCCAGGTTTATTCTTGTAGAATGAAGCTTATCGATCTAAAGAAAACTATAAAAAGTATTGCTCTTCAATTGATTCCGAGCCATTGTGATTTTTTTGGGAATGAGCAGGCAGATAAACTAGCCAAGGCTGGATCTCTTATGGCCCAGCCTGATTCTCCTCTGCCTCTGCGAAATATTAAAAGAATTATTCACAATAAAATGAAAGCTAATAGAATATCCTTATATGTCGACACGGCTGTGAATAAGTGGTGGAAAATCCTGCTAAACAAGAGTAATAATATCCCTAGTTCCTTGCCTCGGTCTCTTGGAGTTGCTTGCTTTCGTATGACAACTGCACGTGATTATCTACAAAAACATCTATATCGGATAGGTGTCAGCGATTCAGCTTGCTGCCCTCTGTGCCGCCAGGGTGATATGGATGGTGACCACCTCAAGAACTGACCCATTGTTTTTAAGTTTATTATAGACAACTCTGTGGAGGCTAATTTTATCTCTCGGTTTTATATATCTTCATCTCTATATTGGGCTGCTAGTCGACTGATGGCAAAAATGCCGAAGACGAGCGTAGGATAAAAAAAATCATCAGAGAAGGTTATGTCTCCGCTTTTCTCAATGTTATCATATGTTCGTTGATTCTTGTAGTTAAAATGTATAGAGTGTGATAGATAATAATTTGATAGAGGAATGTTATATAGAATTAAAATTGTGTTATGGAATGTAGATGTTATTATGATACTAACGTGTGGAACAGAATGTGATTAACCATAATTTGATAAGATAATTAAGGCATATTCGAATTTCATAATTGTTTATTTAACGTAAACTGTGTGTTATATATGTTTTTTATGTTCAATAAATCTGTTTGTCATGTCAAACCAGAGTAGTTCTTGGCTAAAAAAAATCACAATGAAAGACGCAGTGTACGTTACGAGTTCAGTATAACTTATGGTGCTAAAGTGCACTAAAACTAACCACTCACTACCTCTCACCACCACAATCATATCCTCAATGAGCTCATTACAAATTTTCCCCTGCATGCTGGTCCCTTTTGAAAGGAAAATGCAATTAAGGCAATGCACCAGTTTCAATAAAAAATCTTCAGCTCCATTGTTAAGTCGAGGGGATATTTTCTCCCGTTGTATTGATCACGCATTAGTCCAAGGGCAATTTTGAATTTCGTTTTTTACACATGAAAGAAAAAAATTCAATTAACGCTGCTTAATTTTAAAAATTAAAAATTTTTCAATTATTAATGTTTTTTAAGACATTCAATTATTGATATCTATTACAGTAAATTAAATGTATTTTAATGACAGCATCAAATGTTTAAGACATGGTTTTTCAAAAACAAACATCTCCTTTTAAAGATCTACACTTGTGAAATAAATTAAGAGAATTTGCATATTTTATCAAATTTTATGAAAAGAATTGAACTGAATGTAAAACCACTGCATCTAGACAAAAATGCAAATCTTGTACGTCAAATTCGTAAGCGTACACGTGTGTGTAGGCGGAGCCAGTAGAGAAACAGGTTTTATAAGCGCGCTTAAGTTAGGACGCATTTCGTTCGCTAGCACACCTCGGCGAATTTCTTGGTGTTATTTTGCAGCAATCGTTTAATTTGAAACTGTAACAGTAAAAATGAGTAACCACCAACGTTTAGATGATGGAACGAGGTGGCGAATTGGGGGGGGGGGGGCTAGAAGCAGGCCAATCTCAAGTCCAAATTTGTAGAGAGTTTAATTTAACGCCCAGCGTCGTGTGTAACTTATGGAAACAGTTCCAGGATACCGGATCCATCGAGATAAAGCCTTGGCAAGGTCGTCCAAGAGCCACGACGGCCATAGAAGATCGCCATTTGTCGATTATAGCGAGGCATAATTATATTATTTATTACAGGATTCTAGGACTATCTATTACAGGATTATAGGAGTCGATTATAGCGAGACTCCTATAATCCTGTCGATTATAGGAGTGCTAAAGCTTCTCAGCTCTCTCGTGACTTGTATGCAGCCACAGGAACCCGTGTATCAAGGGTGACTGTTTCCAAAAGAAATCATGAGAGAGGGTTGTTTGCAAGAAGACCTACTGTTTGCGTCCCGCTCACTTCTACGAACAGGAGAATCCGTTTATCATGGTGCAGAGAGCATAGAGATAGGAGTATGGATCAATGGGCGACCGTTCTCTTCACTTATGAGTCCCGGTTCAACCTAAACACCGATTTTAACCGTACGTTCATATGGAGAGAACCAGGGACCCGCTACCTACCCTCCAATGTCCGCGAAATCGACCATTATGGCGGAGGAGGTTTAATGATCAGGGCAGGCATCATGTGGGATGGCCGCACACCTCTCCATGTCTTTGAAAGAGGCACTGTGACTGTTGTGAGGTATAAGGATGAGGTCTTGGAGCCCTATGTTCGCCTTTTCAGGTGCGCAGTTGGCCCTGAGTTCATTTTAATGGACGATAACGCGAGGCCACATAGAGCTCTTCTGGTCGACGAAATTTCTAGAGATTGAGGATATTCGCCGGATGGATTGGCCAATCAGATCTCCAGACCTTAACCCTATAGAGCATGTCTGGGACGCTCTGGGGAGGGCAATTGCAACTCGCAACCCCCCTCCGAGAACCATCCAGGGAATGAAAACTTCGTTGCTGAACGAGTGGGACCAATTACCACAGGAAATGATAAACTGCCTTATTTCAAGTATGAAATCACGCTGCGAGACCTGTATATCTGTAAGAGGGGACCATACCCCCTATTAACCCATCTATTAACCCATTTTTGTGTTTATTCTGCAACCGCTATTTCATACCTTCCGACTCCAACGAGTGTTACGCACGATCATGCGTGTGTATTACAATTATTGAATGGTTATTTGTTTTGTATAGTATCAACGTATGTACATATCAAATTTCATTAAAATCGGTACAGTAGTTCTAGAGATAATCAACCAAGTCTGTAAATTCTCTTAATTTCTTACATCAGTGTAGTGAAGAATTCCAGGAAAATGTAGGACCTATCTAAACTTAAAGAAATTGCAGAAGGAGGGAAATTTCTTTGGAAAAGGGGGGGGGGGACTTTTATAAAAGGAAGAAAAAGTGGGAAATTATTTATAGAAACCACTTATTTTTAAACTATTTATATTTAAAACCAGTAAATTTATTGCTGATGTATAATTTCCTAGGGATAATTCTTACTCATGTATTTACACGTTCAACATTTCGAGCAGCCTTGGGCCTGAGTTTCTCCCTGGTCATGGGTTTCTCATGAAGACAATGATGATTTGTACTTATCGGCTAAATCTAGCTGAGGATCTAGGTTCAAAGATTTCCGTAGGTACACCAGAGGTGTATATTAGTTATTTATTGCTGACTGCTCCCCCACGGGTATGTTCCATGTATTTTTTATGTCATATACGACTAAGTATGATACCCAACGTGTATATTTTGGCTGTATATACCTCACCCATTTTGTGAGAAAAACGATTTCTAGAGAGTACGGAAATTTAGGAAAATGAGGTATAGTTTGAAAATGAAGGAAATGCGCTGAAAAAAAAAAGATGAGGAAATATATTGAAAAAAGGAGTAGGGCTTTCGTATGCAGTGGGAAATAGTGCTGAATACAAAAGGTTATTCAAAAACTGTGAAACAATTTCTCAGGAACTGCAGGTCAAGATTACCAGTCTATACTAATATATAAAGAGAGAGAGCGGATTTTGTATGTGGAGGGTAATCTCCGGAACCACTGCACCTATTTGAAAAATTCTTTCGCTGTTTGAAAGGTACATTATTCCAGATGGACATAGGCTATATATTATGTATATCTGATCAGTAGATAGTAAGTTAAGAGGCCTACATGTTGAGCTGCTGATTCACCTCTACAACTTTTCCTTTGTCAACCATAGTCAAGTAACCATAGCAACCTATCAAACGATATTTTCATTCATTATCAGTAAACCATTCAACATTTGAATTTTCTTTGTCAATCATACTCAAGTAACTATAGCAACACATCAAACTACATTTTCATTTATTATCAGTGAAACATTTAATATTTTAAAGATTCAAGTGGAGGAGGTATTGATAAATGCAAAAAAAAATTTTGAAATTGGCAACGTGTAAGGGTTTATTGAAGAAAATTACATTTGGAACCACGCTTTTTATTGGACATTTAAGGTAAAAAACATTTACAATTTATTGGCTATCAACTGGAAATTTATTGGTATAATATTACAGAACTTTATTTTACTTATAAACTTTATGTTTTTGAATTTATACACAATTTTATGCACAATTTACGTAAATCGAACTCGAATTATTGAACTTTATTCAAAAATCAGCGTGTTTCATTGAAACTGTGAAATATATTGATTATTTCGAATAGGTCTATGTTTGTTCCTTTATAAGTTAAAAAGTATTGCTTCAATTGAGCTGAAATTTTGTATAGATATAGTTGATAGTTCAGATTAAAACATAGGCATATTATTTTTTGAAAATCGGGCAACGCCGGGTACTTCAGCTAGTACTAACATAAAAGGAAACCGAGGTACATACCTTCTAGAACAACGCCGTGAGGATGTGGGAAACATGTTGGTGCATGTGGCTTCTCCGAATGTGCATCTCCCCTACGCCGGTCAGAAGAGCAGCCCGGCAAAGGTATGACAGGCTCTCGCCCGTTAGTCCCTGTCAACCGATCCGTGTGATTTTCGGGCCCTGACTCCCGGTCATTTTCTGATCGGGATTCCTCTCCTTGATCTTCCTGAGTCTTGTGTTAATAATCTTCTCTGAGTCTGTTTTTCCAGGGGGAAAATCGTGTCGCAGCTTCGCCAGAATTTCTGGTCACGATGGATGTGACATGGAACTCGACTTTGTAAATATTTTCATTAATATACTGTTTTGTCTCTAAAAAATATATTTTCTAATCTCATAG
>OU015493.1:4278809-4446079 GCA_907164885.2 Dolomedes plantarius
TTTCACAACTTACTTCAATTAGACCTTGACCAGTTCTTGGACCAAGAATTTGAAGGCGCCACTGGTCATAACAATATTGAACAGCTCTGTATGGAGGATTGATTTGGCTATTAGCCTTGTGTTCTTCAGTGAATTTTTCTTCTTGCTGTAGAATTCCTTCGTGATATTTAGACGCCTCAGTTATGCTCATGCCATCATTGAAATATTCGATGAATTTGTTTTTGCAACCAGAAGGAGGCAGAAATTTTAAAGCTACAGCCGTGTCCATACTGGGATTCGTGAATTGAGATGGCAGCTAATAGACCCTTCTGAAATCAAAATATATAATATACTAGCTGAAAACCCGCACTTCGCTACGGAATACATTCAAATTAAATACAACGCTCAATGTATGCAATTAATCCCCCCCCCCAAATCAAATATATATATATATATATATATATATATATATATATATATATATATATATATATATATATATATATATATATATATATATATATATATACCTATGTATATTTACTAGCATTATTGCCCGGCGATGCCCGGGAAGATATATAGATATAAAAACTTTGATGCATTCCATCAAAAAAATACTGGGCTGCACCCCCCGCTCTTCATGTTAATCTGGCTAGACAAATTGCGCTTAGCGCGTTTCTACTGAAATGATATACGAACAATAAGAAAGAAACAAACTTTCAGCTTGCGGACCTTCGTCTGATTATACGTCTGATTTTATTGAGAATTAATAACACAGTGTTGCGTGATTCGCACGTTTGGATTGAATAAGTTTACTGTTTAATTATATTTGTTAGATACTGTTTAATTAGAATTAATTAGATTTGTTTGATCCACTGTTTAATTAGAAATAAGTTTTATAATTTACATTTGCCTTTATTATTTATTTTTCCCTTAAAAGCTCAGTTTGTTCCACGACACCCAAGTGACACACTTTTTTCCACATCACCCAAGAGGTAAAGTACAAGATGCATTATCCCCTTTATTTATTCAAAGTAAGGCGCGATTTCACATGAAGCCTATTTTCCTTACTTTGGTGATTCGGTTTTTTATTGTCGACAGGCCAAAAACCGTATCGGTTTTTAATTTTCCCAAGGCCAAAAACCGTTGAAAAAGCGAATTGAAATTCGATTTTTAATTTTCCTAAGGCCAAAAACCGTAGAAAAAGCAAATTGTAAATCGGTTCAAGCGATGAGAAAAACTGCAAATAACAAAGGACAAAAAGCATTCTTAAAAAACTCACATCTCAGTTAGTCTAGTGGCTAAATTTTATCTTTTACCGTATTTTAATATTTCTTTTGTCAATTTATTTCGTTGTTATGCACGTAACGCAAAATTAATTTAAAGTATCACAAAAAGAAAAGAAACCACGTGATCAGCATTTCATAAATTACATTCTAAAAATTAATCTTTAAAAATTCCCCAAAAATCAGAAAAGAGAGGTAGGTAAAGATTCGAAAAAGATTTCGTTTTAAAGGAATTTTTATGATATTTCTCGTGATATAAATTTTATAACCCTCGGATTATCATTTTAAATGCAAACTTAAAAAAATTAGAAAAACAGCTTAAAAATTTAATTTTAAAAAATCGAAGAAGAATTTTTCAAAAATCTTTCTCAGTTTACCCCTCCACTATAAACTCCACTATAGAAGAATCACCATGCAAAATTTCAGCTCTTTATGCCCAACGGTTTGGACTGTGCGTTATCTGTCAGTTAGTCAGTCAGTTAGGCAAGGCCAAACGTTATTACCATGAATCTTTCCCCCCTCCCGCGCACCCCTCTCCTCCCGCGTTGGGGAAGAGGGATAGGTTCGTATTTCACTGAACGCCTGTATCCACAGGGGGTACCTCTTACTTCTTACGGGCACAAAAAATCATTAAAAAATTAATTTTAAAAAACTAATTGAGACCCAAACTTCGTTTTTGGGGATTTAAGTTTCTTGGGTCCTAAACGTTAACTGTGCCGAATTTGGTCTCTGTGAGTGAAACAGTCTATGATTCTACAGCGGACAAACAAACAGACAAGCTCTTTTATATGTATAGATAAAAAATACGACAATCAATGTATACAATTGATGTAAAGAAAAGCAAAAAAAATTTTTTTTTTGTCTATTTAGTTGTTATTGCACGTGACGATAAATTTATTAAAAGTACCAGAAAAAGAAATCACATGATCAGCATTTAATAAATTAAATTCTAAAAATTAATCTTTAAAAATTCACCAAAAATTAGAAAATGAAGGTAAAGATTCCTAAAAGATCTCATTTTAAAGGAATTTTTAGGATCTTTCTCGTGATATAAATTTTATAACTTTCAAATTATTGTTTGAAATGCAAACTTTAAAAAAAGTTACTAAAACAGCTTAGAAATTTAATGTAAAAAAATCTAAGAAGAATTTTTCAAAAATCTTTCTTAGTGCACCCCTACACTATTAGAAGAATCGCCATGCAAAATGTCAGCCCTTTAGGTCCAGCGGTTTGGTTTGTGCGTTGTATGTCAGTCAGTCAGTGAGTCAGTCAGTTACGGAACTATTTTATATACAGTGGAACCCCGATTTTACGTTTTTCATGGGACCAGCGGTAAAAAACGTACGAAACGGGAAAACGTAAAATCGGGGTTAAAAAAAATCTAAGTATATTGTTCAAAAATTCACACTTACCGGATGAACTATTGGAGAAAAATGTGTAATCTTTACTTGTTTTTTGAGTTTAGATACAATTTCAACTACAGCACATTCAATACTAGCAATTTTTTGCAAATTTGCTACTTGTTCATTGTAATCTGAAGGTGAAGGGCTAATTTCATCGTTGGATTCCGAGAAGCCTGCTTTATTAAACACATCGGTAAAGCATTTTTTGTCGACACTGTCCCACGCTGCAGAAATCAAGCTTCCAGAACATTTAACTTTGCTGTAGAAGCATCATGCAGGTCACCGGAACCAATAAAAAGAAGTGATTTCCTAACCAGTTGTGGCTTGTAATGCGATTTAAATGATCGGATAATTCCTAGATCCAAAGGTTGAAGTTGGCTGGTGCAGTTTGCTGGAAAAAATTCTACTGGCACATTTTTAATTTAAGATCCAAATGAGAGGAGCAGTTTTCAATAAAAAAAGGATTTTTCGCTTTTGTAGTTGCACTTTTTTATTCAGTTTTGGAAGAAAATCTTGAATCAGCGATTGAGTCATCCACGCCTTTTCATTCGAAGTGTAATCCATAGGTAAACTTTTCACATTATTGAAACAACGTGGTTTCTTTGTTCTACCGATCACAAGAGGCGATAATTTCTCACTTCCGTCGGCATTAGTACATAATAAAACAGTTAAGCGCATTTTTCAAAGCTTTCCCCCGTGGCAATTTTCGCCTTTGACCGTCAATGTTTTGTCGGGTAACAAGTTGAAAAATAGTCCAGTCTCGTCGGAGTTGAGTACGTCTCTTGGAATGCACTCCTTTAATAAATTTGGCACAGTGTTCTCTTTCCACTACTGCACAATTGCAATATCCACACCATCGGATTCTCCACAAATAGATTTAAAACATAAATTGTTCTTTTTTTAAAATCTGTTGATCTAGCTATTCGATGCAGAGAAGCCCTGGAGTTTAAGCCTTTCAGCAATTTCAAGCGCCTTTTCTTTAACGATGGATCCGTTTATTGAAATTTTTGATTCCCGGGCTTCCTTGAACCATTCCTTTAAAATTTATTCCAAATCATCATACGGAGCTATCTTTCTTGAAAGGCATCTCCGCCTCAAAAAGGCTCACACAAAGTTTTTCTTGAAAGAAAGAACTCGAAAAAGTTTCAGTCGACTAGAGTCTTGCAAAAGCTTGCGCAGGACGAAGGAGATGGATTTCCGCTTGCAGCTTCTATAATTTCTAATGACATGTACATGGATGATGTGCTTAATGGCGCTAGTGACTTAACTTCCACCAAGAATCTTCAGTTGGAAGAAATGAAAATCTTAGAACGTGGAGGAATGAAACTGCACAAATGGTGTGCTAGTGATCCTGATCTTCTGTCTTGTGGAAATGAGGACTTTTCATTCACTCTGCCTGAGGAAACAAAAACTTCAGGCATATGCTGGAACCCGATAATGGATTATTTTTTCTTTAAAGTACCAGTTGTTGATAACGCGTATTCTTAACGCTCAGTGCTGGAAACAATTGCGCGCATATTTGATCCCTTGGGACTATTAGGTCTAGTATTATGTAGGGCTAAAATTTTCATGCAGAGGCTGTGGCTTTTGAAAATCGATTGGGATGATCCTCTGCCTGAAAAGGAAGTTAATAAATGGGTAAAATTTGTTAATTCGCTGAAATTCGTAAATAGCGTAAGGATTGGCAGACGCATACTTCTCAAAAATGCTACTACTAAGGAACTACATGGATTTGCTGACGCATCAGAGCATGCGTTTGGAGCTGTCGTCTACATGAAATCTGTCAATGAATCTGGCGAAGTTGCAGTAAGATTGGTTGCCAGCAAATCTCGTGTAGCACCCATCAAATGCACAACTATACCAAGACTCGAACTTTGTGGTGCTGTGTTATTAACAAAATTAGTCACTCGTATTATTTCATCCCTGAAAGAGAAAGTAAAGAATGTATTCTTGTGGTCCGATTCCACGATTGTCCTGACGTGGATTAAAACGGAACCACAGAACCTTAAAAATTTTGTGTCAAATAGGGTAGCCACGATTCAAGAATTGTCTTCGCATCATCAGTGGCAGCATGTCTCGTCGTGTTATTATCCTGCGGATTTGATATCCAGTGGATTAGATCCTGACAGACTTATTGATAATGATCTTTGGTGGAGAGGTCCTTCATTCCTGTATAACGAATATTTTACTCCCAATGAGATACTCTCAGCTGATTTCAAGGCCAAGTACAACTCTGAACTTAAGAAACACGATGAGCCCCTTAGTGAAAGATGCTTAACTTCAAAAGCTAACCTAATTATTTTGAACCCAATTGTCTACCGCCTTCTTAATGTTACTAATAATTATATTAATGTGCTTCATATATCAAGTTTTCTTTTTAGATTTATACACAATTGCAGAAACCCATTCGAGACACACGTGGGTCCTCTACATATGGAAGAGATGAAGAGGGCGGAACAATTTGTAGTTATGGAGTGCCAAAGGGTGGTATTTCAGCAAGAAATAAAAGACATTAAGATGGAAGGTGAAGTATCTAAATCGAGTAAAACCAAGCAAATGCATCCAATTTTGGATAATTGTGGATTATTGCGAGTAGGGGGAAGACTTAGCCAGGCTGATTTAGCTTACAGTAAAAAACATCCCTTTTTGTTACCTTCAAGCCATAGGCTAACTTCTGCCAGTGTAAACCATTATCATAAGATGAACTTACATTCTCGCCCTCTGACTCCATTATCAGCTGATATTGATGATTTGGAAGTCTTGACTCCAGGACAATTTTTAATAGGTAGATCAATAAATAGTATAGTTGAGCCAGACTACATAGATGCTAACGGAAATAGATTAGGTTGATGGCAAAGTGTCACAAGGTCTGTGCAACTAGTTTGGAAACGTTGGAAAAACGCCTATTTAAGTCATTTACAAAATAGATCAAAATGAACAATCCAGAAAAATAATATTAAAATTGGAGATTTAGTTCTTGTCAAGGAGAATAATTTGCCTCTCCTAAAATGGTTAGTAGGTAGAATTTGTTATGTGTTCTTTGGAAAGGATAAAAGGGTAAGAGTTTGTAATGTGAAAACCAAAGCTGATATTTTTAAAAGGCCTGTTCAGCATTGCTTCATCTTTCTAGCAAAAGATGGCAACACATGTAAAATTGTTTTGCTTGTTTGTTTAAAAATTATATTTATTATTTTTTAGAATTAATAGCTTAAAGATTAATATTTAAATTGGTAAATTACTTTCTAGATTTTTAAGATTTTTGGAATAATTTGTATATACATTTACTACTTAACCTAATAGAACCTAATAGAACCCTTTGAACCTAATAGAACTTTTATTATTTACTCCCTTCATTGTAAAAAAAGACCGATGCATGTTGGGTAATTTTCAAGCTATTGATGATTAGTTGTTCTATGCCTATGGTGGAATTTTCTCTTGAAAACGCTGTTGCTATTTATTCTGTTATTCTATTCTTTCTATTTTTTGAGAAATTCCAATTATTTAAAAATCGGATCATCCAGATTAACTGCTAAAATCACATTATGGCATTTTATTTAAAACGTATTTATAGCAAATAACTAATGGATTCCCTTAAAATATTCAACCACACCATTTTTGGTAAGTAAATTCTGCTTATTATTGGAAATTAATTCCCATTGTATCGCAGTTATATTATTATAAATTTCATTAACAAAATAAATCTGTTTTAACTAATTGAAAAGTTTTGTGTATTGCTCTTTTCTCTATTCTTTATGTCAGTTATCTATTTTTCTCCATTCTTAAATATTGTTCTTTTTATTTTATTTTTCTCTATTAAATATTCTTAATGATCGTACAAGGCCTATTGTCAAATTATGTATTTTACCTTTGGATATTGATTTTTGAACTGAAGTTGTTTTATGTAGTTTACCTTTGGATAATGATTATTGAATTGTAGTTGTTTTAGCATGTTTACTTTGTTAGTTCTTTGAATTTATTGTATTTTGGGAATTTTTAAATAATTTGATTCTTTTATGTAATTTAATGTGTTTTATTGTGTGTGTGTACTGATAATTGTTGCACTGTATTGATTATAGCAGTGCAAGGCGGGCGGTATGTTCACGCCACTGCGAACTTGACCTTAACCGCCGAGGACTGCATAAAAGCCTTCCTTCTGTGTGCAAACGGGCGATCGTGGCTCAGCCAGTGGTCGTAGCTCGCTCTGAAGGAGCAGTTTGTAATAAATCGGACACCATTTGGGAAGTCAAATATTCGTAATAAAATGATTTTGGATATCGACTCAGCCCAGTTTTTCGTATCGAAGTGGATGATTCCACAACCAGCTATCCTTTAATAGGGAACACATGCAAAGCGTTTCTACGAAATGTTTTTTTTTAATTATTGAAATGTTATCCACTCTTATGAAGCATTTTGAAAATATTTTTACTTAAATAAAAAAGTTATGCAAAGACTCATGCAAGAGGAAAAAGAGCTTTTAATAAATAAGTTTGAAAGGAAGAAAATCAAAATTTTTGGTCTCGGACACCCTTAAATGAAAAATAATATTTGTTTGTAGTCTCTGAATAAGAAAAGTGCAGTGTTAAAGAATAATTTAACCACTAAGGACCTCTAAATATGTAGTATATTTTTTATATCCTTTGATTGCATTGATATGTAAAACATAATAAAAGTTTTTTAAATGTATAGTATTATAAAATTGCCTATACTCACAACATATCCGGAGATTATCGCTATTTTCTACAAAAGAATTTGTTTCCATCATAGATACATGCAGGTTGATCATATAAGTTCGGTTGAGAAATAGAAAACACAACAGTCAGTAGCAAACTCAATAATACTTATACGGACGTGATTATAAGAAAAATAGTCCGTATCCCTCACAGATCCCTCACAGATTTTGAGGATAATGCCCTAGACCATTTTTGAGGGTCATTCTCTTTTTATATTCTCCACCCAATAAACATCATGGGTCAGACTATAAGGATCAACGATGACAACAATAACTAATAGAGGACCTCTCTTAGTAGTTCTGGTATTTAATTTCCTAATTACGAATTTTTCACATCAAAGTGAAATGGTTAAGCATGACTTGTTGATAGAAACCCTTCTTCCCTAGACCAAACTCATCATAACCTGTTTCTGAAAATTTAAGTTTTAAATATTTATACATACCAGACTTGTCGGCCGTCTTTTCGTATTTGGAATAAATAAATTTTGTCTGTTGAAACGTTGAAAGTATGTTATTTAGTTGTATAAATTATTAATTTTAGTTATTTATGCAAAATATGTGTGTCCTATTATTTGGTTACTTTTAAAATGAATGTAGCAGAAATTTTAAGATGGTCACAAATTATTCTATAAATTTCAAATTTCTTTTCACGTTACATTTGGGCACCGTAATTCCAAAGCATGGTATTCATATTTTTTGTTGTTTAATGCAAAATTTTTCCTTTTGGGGATTGACAACATTATTTATTATTTTTCTCTCTAGATAACGGTTTGTTTTCTTTGACATCATGCATTAACTTCAAATAGAAGACTGATTAAAACGACTAATATCCCATTAAAAATCTGTTAAGAAATGCAATTGAGTCACAGTGCTTAATAAAATCGGATATAACACGATTTTTTGTAGTATCTTTTGTTGGAATGAGGCTGTTGAATCTTATAAACATACTGTCTAACAGAGCACCGACGTGCGCAGTTAAAATCTGAAAATGATGTTTTAAATTCCCATTAACTATTTATTTATTTATTCATTTATTTTGGCTTTCTGTTATTTTAATGATTTTATTTTTAAGACGGCCGCCAAGCCTGGTATGTATAAATATTTAAAACTTAAATTTTCAGAAACGGGTTATGATGAGTTACGTCTAGGGAAGAAGGGTTTCTATCAACAAGTGAACTAAGTGAAATGCTTAACCATTTCACTTAAATGTGAAAAATTCGTAATTAGGAAATTAAATACCAGAACTTAATAAGCTTGAATATTTGATATCACACCATTTTTTAGTCATATCTTTTGTTTTGAAGCTTGGCGTTTTTTAACTTTTTAAAAGTTTTTTAGTGGATATCAGTTATTTTTCTGAAATTGGTAAATAACCATTCACAAACTGGGCTTTTGTAAGCAGGCAATTGCCTGATACCTGGAGTCTCATCAGCAGTTACAAATGTGTCACTTTTTGAACTTAATTGCAGAACTTTTTGTTTTTTCGATTCTCTGTAATAGGCCCGGTTGTTTTTTCGTTTTAATTGTAATTCGGATGGCATTTTTCTATTCTAGTCAATCTTTATAAACACAATGGGAAATATCGTACTAAACACTATTTATACATCACTAGCTGTTTGCCCGGCGTTGCCCGGGTATTTATTTATCTCAATTTTATTTTTATTGCACAGGAAAAGGAATGGATTCTACAAATAGTATAAAAGTTAAGTAATTTAATTTGCAGGTATTTAAAAGTAGATACAGTATACAAATGATAAAGTAAAATTACAAATTCCCTCTATTATTAATTTAACTCAAAACTTGATTATAAACAACATTTTTAATTTCCTATATTTCCCTCAGTGGCTCCGAAACTATGGATTCGACACTACTCTCGGTCATTTTGGACATTTTATATTCACCCTTTCTTCCCTCGCCTCCCCCCAATACTAAGGAGGGCTGAACTCTCACTTAAACGGCATCGGGAGTGTCCTTATTGATCTCAGCGACCCCGAAAACTACGGAATTCGACACTACTCTCGGTCATTTTGGACATTTTATATTCACCCTTTCTTCCCCTCCGCCTCCCCCACCAATGCTGAGGGGGCTGATCTTGCACTTAAGCGGCGTCGGAAGTATCACTATTAATCTTAGCGACCCCGAAACCTATGGATTCGACACTAATATTAGCCGTTTTCGATTATTTCTATATGTGCCCCCTGCCCCCCTAGGGATGCTAGGGGTGACTTCCCCCCCGGCCAGTGTTTCCCACGGGAGTGAGAACAACATCTGTATAAAATTTCATATAAATCGGATGGACCGTTCGGAAACGCATAAAGGACACACACACACAAACATTCTCTTTTATATATATATAGATTAATCATTTGCTATATGTATATTTTGTATACGTATATGTATATTTTATTAAGAAATTAATATTTCTCTAATTTGCAAACCCACGTGGTTGTAGCAAAAAGTGAAATATGAATAATAATTAATCTTTATTATTTGAATTCAATCCTTAGTATTTTCTATGGTCATATAAGACAAACAAACAAATACGGGCACACATATACAAAATAATTGAAAATTCTCCAGAAGGAAAAGAAGTCTTTTGCGGGAATCGAACTCGCGCCCACGGCTTGGAAGGGTTATGCCTTGACTACTCAGCGACTGGGCGACATGCGCTAGTCTTCTATGATTGAACGGTTGGGAAAATAGCGGTGTTGCTGAGTAATGGTTCGCCCTGAGATGCTAATTTTACAGTTTTATGCTAATTAAACATAGAAATATTTATTTTTTAAACTGAAACATATAAAAGATTTTAAGTTAGCGAATAACTTATAGAAAAAACCAAGCCTCACTCGAATCTGTTGAATATTAAACTCCATAGGTCTTTTTAAAATGTTGACGAAATAATTCTTGGCGCGAACTCGATTCTAGCAAAATCCCTAACTTTACGGAAAATTAAAAATTCTGTATCTGGGTTAATTTTTAACTTTGAAAGTCCATTTTTATCTCAATTTAAAATACTCGCTGATAAGATTCTTCCACTTTTTGTTTTAATTTTGTACGATGCTAGGTTCATTCAGAATTTTATAATTTACGTAAACTGCTTTAACATGGGGAGAATAGGAGCATGAGATGCAGAGTATGTCTGACGAATTTTTTTACTTGGCGCGTTTATTCATTTGGCGTCTATTTTTTTTTTTTTTTAGTTTGGCGTTGCAAGTAGACCGCCCTACTTGATTACCTAATCTTCCCACATACGTCTGAAATATACTAACTAAATGAACATTGTCTTTTCCCATTGAACACGTAAAATGAATCTTTTCTTTAAAGAAAATCTTTGTAAGACTTTTTAAAAGAAGTTTTTCAAGACAGAGACATTTAAGGGGGTCCGGAACACATTTAAAAAAAGTTATTTATTGAATTAAAATTTTGAAATTTTTTGTGATATTTAACCATATAATTTGTAAACAAAATCACATCATAAAATTTCTCAAAAAGTTTTTAAAAAATTTAAAAAAATTTAAAATTTTTAATTAAAGTGGGGTAATTTAAGATCTTTATAACTCAAAATATTATTGGTCGAATTTCAAAATTTTTTCATTTAATTAAACAGAAATATGCAAATTTTAATTTTGATTCAGCATTTTTTGAAATATTAATTTTTAAAGAAATTAAAAATATTTAGATTGAAATTTACAAAAAAACTATGTAACTTATTTTTTAAAAAATCATATTTTCAAAATTAAATATTTTTTTCAAATTTTCTGAATCAAAATTAAAGTAAAATAGTTGAAAAAGACATGTTCCAAGTTTCAACCATTTATCTTTAACGGTTCTTGACTTATAACAATTTAAAGACGAGAAATGGGGGAAAATCCCATCATGCAGAAAATCGCACTTACAGGTTTAAACAACGATTGGCTAATATTAGAATGTTGCCAAAAAAAATAATAATTTATCCTTTTCTAATTAAGATAGAAACATGATTTAAACGTCCTTTTAAGCGTAAAAGAACAAAAAAATTTTAATGCAATACAAATTTTTTCGAAAATTTGAACAATTTTGTGCCCTGGATCCCCTTAATCGTTACTTGAGAGCAAAAGTAGAAAAGACGGATTGTTGATGTCCATATTCCTGGGAATAAATACATACATACGTGTGTGTGTGTGCTCGCGTTTTATGTATCTGTTGTGTGTCAAAGGTATGTGTTACTTTATGATCTGTAGACAGCTTTGTAGCTGACTTCTATGTTCCAGATCCTTCGATACTGAATCTCGTATGGATACTATTTTCGTGCAATGTCGAAAAAGGGGAAACAGCCTCATGTTAATTAGAAAAAAGGATGTATGCTCTTGGCAAATAGCTCACAAGAAGAAAAAGCGGAAAAGGAAGGGATTTATCCTGTTCCATGTCGAAACAGTGTAAGTCTACACATTTGCGACCGTGGTATGATATATTCGAGCGCATGCTACTTTTCGTCCAGTTCTGTTTTCAAGCCTCTCCGTTCGCCCATCGCTATTTAAGGAATCAAGTCAAGTCCCAGGTAAATTTTAGATTGTTCTTTACTTATCATTTCTTAAACCTTTGCAGTGGATTTTGTAAGTCAGCTGTTTGGGTTAAGATATTTTTGAACCTCTACATCGTTTGTGCGAGGGAATTTTGCCTGAACTTCTTAAAAATTTAAGGGCATCCGAAGCACAACGATTGCTTTCCTTTTTTATTATTAACTAATCGGGCTCGGGCTTCACCTAGCTACGCTTAAGCCATCCGTCCGCCAGATGACTGCTTGGAAACAGACCCCCCCCCTCCAATGAGATTTCAAACATTCCGTTGCCATCATACGATTGACAATCTAATGAGAGTTCATTCGACTTCCTGCAAATAGTCCTCCCCCCATGAGATTTAAAACATTCCGTTATCGTTGTTTACAACCCAAGGCGAGAATTTGCCGTTCTTCATACCGCGTTTGAACAACCAAGTAGAAAATTTGTATTGAAGTATCGTTCTTTAAAATTCAATTAAAAATCGAAATTTTAAGATAGAGACTTGAAATGAGGTTTATATGAATGAGAAAGCTTTCATCTTCCAGATATTGTAAATATTTTCAATGTAAGATAAAAACTCGAAGAGCATCGACCGTAGATCCTCAAAAGTGCGTAAATTTCTCGAAAATGTGGGTTTAATATTTTGATAAAAATATTAGTCTGTTTTAAATTATTTTTAAACAAATGAAGTCTTGTTTGAAGGACAAATGTCTGTAGTCTTACATTGTAAAAAGTTCAAAATTCTACTATCATTTTTTGCCAAGATATCGTAATCTGAAGTTAAAAAACATAAAATATCCCACAAAACATAAAATAAAAAATTTTCTAGAATAAAATTTAAAATTCGGGCTTCGAGGTGCACTTTCCCATAGACTGCACTACCCGTGTGCCACATTTCATTGCTGTAACTTTCATAGATTCGTCTGGAGGCCGCACACACACGTGATACCGACGGAATCCATGACATTTACCACTGTTACTTTATTTATATAGATGTGCGATTTTAAATGTATTTTTCTTATAAAATGACTCATAGAAAGATCGATATTCATTTTATTAACATTTGCTGAAATCGAAATTTTCTTAAAACTATTAAAATTAAAGAATCTTTAGTTTTTGATATATCTACTTAATATATACTAAAATATCATTGTTTAAATATTTAATTTCAATAAAGGATTATTTGAAAATAATTTGTTTTACCTATAAACTTTAAAAATAATTTTAATTGACTTTAAATGACTAAAAAAATCGTTTTTCCGCTAACAGATATCTATTCAGAACTTCTATCAAACTTTTTCCTATGTACCGATGACAGTTTCACGAAAATAAAATTGTAACCGTGGAAAAATGTTAAAACTGGTATCTTTCCCGGAATTTCAGTCGGTTCCATTCAACACCTCATAAGCGAGGTATTTACCATGTTTTTATTAACTCGCTTTCTTGTTTGTTTGTGTGTTTGTCCAGTACAAATCTTGCAATCGATTTTTAACTAACTTCCCGACGGGCTAGACATTTGAAACTTTTAAAATAGCTCAGAACACGATGACAATGCATTTTTTTAAATGCTTTTAGCCATCTTAAGCAGAATTAAATTCATTTTCAGTTATTTTTGTTTTTTAGACTGGTGCAGCCATCTATTGGCCAGAACGGGAACGAAAAGTTAAATGCAAGTTAACTTCCAATTAACTTCATTTTCTTTCAAGTTGATGGGATAATTCATCAAAAAAATTTAAAAAGTATTTATTAATACACAGAATTGTCAAGTTTATATGATTCAACAGAAAATTTAAAAAAATGGTATATAAAAAGTTCTTTTTATCTTGTAATTATTATCAAATCACCTACGAGCGGTGGACTATTTTTGGCAATTGCGGGAAGTTGTCTGAACACACAAATTATTGTGGGTATTCTTCGAAATTCGATAATTTTTCTCTCCTACATAATCACCAGGATCATCGATTTCAGCTTGTTTATATCTCTCCATAAAAAGCATTATCATTTATTTGAACGTAACCACATGACAAAAATTTTAAACAAAGGAAAAACTGTTTAGGAATCAATCGCATACTAATGGCCCCGTTACTCGAAGTCGAGCAACATTTTTTTTTCCATTTTGGGAATAACAAAGACTTTTTAACTTACGGAATGCAATGCTCA
This sequence comes from Dolomedes plantarius, assembly GCA_907164885.2. Lineage (NCBI taxonomy): Eukaryota > Metazoa > Arthropoda > Arachnida > Araneae > Dolomedidae > Dolomedes > Dolomedes plantarius. The sequence goes on from OU015493.1 coordinate 4,292,905, forward strand.
TTGAACTTGAACATTTCAGTCTTTGAATCTAATTTATCATGCCTCTAATTTTTCATGTCATTGGCTCTCAATTTATCAGTCTATGCCTCTAATTTTTACCATGTTTTTATTAACTTGCTTTCTTGTTTGTGTGTGTGTTTGTGTGTTTGTCCAGTACAAATCTTGCAATCGAATTTTAACTAACTTCCCGACTAGCTAGATATTTGAAACCTTTAGAATAGCTCAGAACACGATGACAATGCATTTTTTTATACTTTTAGCCATCTTTAAGTAGATTTTTACCATATTTTTATTATTTTCAGTTAATTTTGTTTTGTAGACTTGTGCAGCTATCTGTCGGCTGGTGCGGGAACGAAAAGTTAAACGCAAGTTAACTTACAATTCATTTTCTTTCAAGTTGATGGGATAATTCACCAAAAAATTTTTTAAAAAAAGTATTTATTAATACACAGAATTGTCAAGTTTATATGATTCAACAGAAAATTTAAAAACATGGTATATAAAAATATCTTTTTATATTGTAATTATTCATGTCATTGCCTCTCAATTTATCAGTCTATGCCTCTAATTTTTCAACTTTAACCGATTTCCACCGGCGCTCAACCTGAACAGCCAAGCGGACTTCTGGGTGATCGAGAAAACTCTGAGCTTCGATGACAGAGGTGCGGTTTCTTCTGGTTGCTGAACATCGGGAAAAAGATTTTGTTTAGTTTCAATGAAGGAACTGGACGGCAAATCGTGTTGTTGGCAAAACTGCTACGTTACCTTGTTAGAAATCTCGTCGGCGGGGGAAATGACTTTTTTTTCAGATTGATTTTTTTGATAGAAGATTATTGCTATTAAATAGTACTAGTTGATACCCGTCAAAACATGACAGCTAGATAGCAAATAAATGTACTAATACACAAATTATACTCAACACATCACTGCCAAATGTTGAAAAATCATAATAATGTGCAGAAAAACAAATTAATGTGTTTAAGCGGCCTCGTGCTTAGTGAGTATCTATGCCAGATTAAACAATGTCACTGAGCATGCGTAGAAAGCAATTTTTTTAATGGTAAATTTTCGCTAATTAGACAGCGCAAAATAAACAATTTCCACGAGATTTAATCTTATATTTCACAAACATAATTATCATAAAAATAAAAATGGCAGAGAGTAATCTAGAGAGTATCCTCGAAATAAACGTGTTTATCATTGAAACAAGCCACTGAGCATGCGCAGAAATTAATTTTTAGTTATAAATTATCGCCAATTAATAGAAACTAGCCGCTGCGCGACCAACATGGTCGCTTTTAGTTTTATATTTTCTTTTGCAAAACAACTCAACTAAAAGTAACATATGTAAGGAATGTTACCATTACCTTTCATCATAAATATACGTTGTTAAGGGGTATTATCCATAAGGCTGATTCTAAAACGCCGTGATTAAAAAATTTGAATCTCCATTACTTCAGAACAGAGAAGACCGAGAAACCCAACACGAATGATTTTTAAAATTACACCCCTCTCTGTATGTACTATTTTTTAAAATTAAGATATATACACTTTATCATTACATCAAATAAGAAATTGCTGGGGAAAAATTTTTTTCACTTAAAAAATGGAGTAAAAATTCAGCAAGTACTAAATTATTGTGTGGATTCCCCATCAGGTACAGATGTGTTAGACGCACCTCGTTGCCAAGTTGGCGATTTTTTTAATTTTGGCGATTTCGTGAAGTTTGGTGATTTTATGTTTGGTGTGGCAGCCATGCGATTTTGGCGAGATTTTGTTATTTCGTGGCAACCCCGTTTGAGCGGCTATCTGTTCCTTACATCACTCTTTGTATGTGCTATTGTTCACAATTTGGGAAAATTTCTTCACTTATAAAATGGAATAAAAATTCAGCAAGTACTGAAAAAAGTTTAGAAAATTAACTATTACAGGTTGTCGGTTGCATTGCCAGCAACGGTTAAGCCTAACCTCGCGATCATTTATGTTCTCTGTTTTACGATTCTCTCTTAATGAATTATTTCTTCTTCGCTTTCTTTCTTGAGACTGTTCCCAATTGTCACTTGATCGTGCAGCTCGCTCTCGAGCATTCCCGATTTCAGTGCATAAATCCATGTTGACACGCGGTTGAAAATTGCGGACAGCCGCTAATGTTTACATCTGGTAGTTGCAGCCGTTGCCATTCGGAGTGTAGAAATATCGTCGATTTTTGTGCCGCATACCTACGCGTTATATATATATATATATATATATATATATATATATATATATATATTGCGGTTAAAAAAACCAAATTTGACAAATCTACAGATTAGAATCTTTCGTTTAAGATAAAAATGAAGTCAATTGATGCAGTAGTTTTCTCTCACGGACTGCCCCAAAAGTCGGCTTAGCAACTTAAATATATAAATAGTAGAAACTCGTCGAAATCCCTGGTTAATTTTTTTGAAAGGGATAAACTCATATCAAGCAACAAATATAAATTTTTTGACAAAAACAATGTTGTTACAAATTCATTCAAAGACCTTCATTTTGATACCTCAACCATATTTTAACACTCAGCCGTTCCTCCAAATAGGTCTCGAAGTAAAAGAAAATCCTCATGGAATAAATAGATACATATAGTATTTAGTTACTATAAGACAGATCATAGAACACGAGGTGCACAACCAATCTGACCACCTTATGTAGATAAGGGCATTGAATATTAATAATTACAAGATAAAAAGACTTTTTATATACCATGTTTTTAAAATTTCTGTTGAATCATATAAACTTGACAATATTTTAAAATTTTTTGATGAATTATCCCATCCATTTGAAAGAAAATGAAATTAATTGGAAGTTAACTTGCATTTGACTTTTAGTTCCCTTTCCGGCCAATAGATGGCTGCACCAGTCTACAAAGCAAAATTAACTGAAAATAACTGAAAATTAATTTAATTCTGCTTAAAGATGGCTAAAAGTATTAAAATAATGCATTGTCATTATGTTCTGAGACATTCTAAAATTTTCAAATGTCTAGCTAGTCGGGAAGTGAGTTAAAATTCGATTGCAAGATTTGTACTAGACAAACACACACACAAGCACGCAAGAAAGCAAGTTAATAAAAACATGGTAATAAGTAGATTTTTTCCCGGATAGCCATTCTATAAGCCACATACCGGAATCAAGCCACTTTTCTGTACCTGTCATTGGTCCGACTTTCATGTGGTTTATTCTTATCCCATCCTTGTTCTCCGTAAGGAAACAGCAAGGCCGTCTGCACACGGAGCAACTCAAAAGAAACTGATAACTGACTCCAATCACAAACCAGTCCGTGATGAGTCGTAACCTATGTAATTGAATGGAGCCACGCACACGGCGCAACTGGTTACAAACCCGTCCGACGGTATACGACCATATGGTCGTAACCTACAGATTCAGCATCTTTATTCAGAAGGTGTTCGAGTAATGGGTGACAAAGAGCCGGTGGCAGGAAAACTTTCTTATCGTGGCAACAGCTACTAAAGTAAAATTCCGTTTCAGTTCTAAACGAGAAAATTTCTGCCCAAACAACTAAAAATCTTCTAGATCCAGGACGATTGGAGGCAGTCATTACTGCAAAGAGATGTGCTACTAAGTATTGATTCTTCGTTTTTTATTTTTATTTTTTATGTAAGAAAACTCTTGCAGTAACTCAATTTCATGAGGTCGAATATTTGCACATTTCTTTTAAAAGTAGTTAATTTTCTATAGTAAAACACGTTTGTTCGTTTTTATTGATGAGAAATTATGAACATCAAATTCCTTAACGGGTCTATGTTAATCAAGTCTGACTGTTCTCCCTAATTCATGGCTTTTTCTTCGTTCAAACATGACTTTTGGTATCAAAGATAAGTGTCTTCAATTTTGGGAGTCACTATATACACCATTTGTCAAAATTTTCGAGCTTTATGATATTATTATATAATTGTTATTATTGTTTGTTTACTATTGATATATACTTCGCTTGCTGGGAAATATATATATCTTTATATATACATTTCTTTTGACCGTGTGTATGTCACTGAACTCCTCCTAAACGGCTGGACTGATTTTTATGAAACTTTGTGTGTGCGATTAAGTTGATTCAAGAATGGTTTAGATTCACAATAAGACAGCCCTGCACCCTAGGGAGGGGTAGGGGCACATGTAAAAATAATCGAAAACGACTGATATCACTGTCGAAAACATAGTTTTCGGGGTCGCTGAGATTAATAGTGACACTAACGATGTCATTTAAGTGCAAGTTCAGCCCCCCCCCTCATTACCATAGGGGGGTGAGGGGAGAAGAAGGGGAAATATAAAATCTCCAAATTGACCGAGAGTACTGTCGAATCCATAGTTTTCGGGGTCGCTGAGATTAATAGTGACACTCCCGATGTCGTTTAAGTGCAAGTTCAGCCCCCCATTAGCATAGGAGGGGGCGAGAGGGGAAGAAGGGGGAAATATAAAATTTTTAAATTGACCGATAGTAGTGTCGAATCCATAGTTTTTGGGGTCGTTGAGATTTATAGTGACACTCTCGATGTCGTTTAAGTGCAAGTTCAGCACCCCCCCCTCTCCCCATCAACGCTGGAGGGGAGGCGTGAGGGAGAAGATAAAATGACCAAAATGACCTAGAATAGTGTCGAATCAATAGGTTTCGGGGTCACTGAGTCGAATAGTGACGCAACTGATGCCGTTTAAGTGCAAGTTCAGCCCACCTCCCCCACATTGGGGGAGGAGGGGGAGAAGGAAAAAAATGAAATGTCCAAAATGTCCGAGAATAGTGTCGAATCCATTGTTTTCGGAGTCACTGAGATGAATATAGGAAACTAAAAGTGTTGTTTATAATCAAGTTTCGAGTTAAATAATAGAGTGAATTTGTAATTTTATTTTATAATTTGTATACTGCACATATACTTTTCAATTCCCGTAAATAAAATTACTTAGATTTTACACTATAGGTAAAATTTATTCCTTTTCCTGTGTAATAAAAAATTGAGATTAATAAATACCTGAGCAACGCCGGGTAAACACCTAGTATATATATATAATAACTCTTAGTAATAATAATAAAAAACTAAATTAATAAAGGGTTAATAGTAGTTCTTGTTTTCCTTGCAGTATCCATAGTAGGTCTGTTTCTGTGTTTTGGGATGTCAGTCATCTTGCGGTTACTTATTCTTAACTTCCACTCTGTCTGGCGCCAGGCTTGGTTTTGCGAATTTCTCTATTTTGCAAACTTTTCCTTGGAACCAACAACATTTTGCGAATTTCTTCGTAAAATAACCTCCAAATAGCGAAGTGCATTCTCTGTTTAACGAATTTTTTCTTGTGATCCAATATTTTTTTTCATCTATCTCAAAATATTTCTGATAATTTCAAACTTATTCTTTCATTTAACACATTTTATGGTGATCAATGACATTTAACTGGTTGTACCAGTCGCCTAATTCATTAATTTTAATATTCATTAAAATTCATTAATTTTAATATAAAATTCTTTTTTAAATTGAAAATACAGTGCATTCCTGGACAATGTTTTGTTTTATTCTTGTTTTCCTTGCAGATTTCTTTTTTATGGATAAGATATATGAAACAAATATATATTAATTTACAAAATAAAGGTGTGAGTAATTACTTTTTTTAATAATATTTATTGTTTATGAATTTAAAATCTGTTTTGTGTAGTTTAAAGTATTTTAAAAGGGGAATCTGAGTTTAACGAATTTTTCATATAAAGAATTTTTTTTGGGGATTTAGCAACTTCGTTAAATAGAGGTCCGACTGTATATATATAAAGTTCCGTTTCCTCTTCAATGGGGGAATTAGAATGGATGTATTCGGCTACCACACTGTCTGTCATTCAAATAAATGTTGAATTAATTATTTACGTAATACCCCGTAAAAAGAAAAGCACGAATGCATTCATTTTATCAAGAATGTGAATATTTTTATATTATGTGAAAACTGATTTCTTTATTTCTCTTCAGTTTTGCTCTCGGGAAATTTATCTGAGCCCGTTACTGAAGAACCGGAGATCTCAAAGAGGCATTTACCTGGCACTAGACTATTATACTACACGGAGTTTTTAAGTACCATGCAGTGCGTCTGGATTGTTGTTCTGCTGCTAGCCATCCTAAACCTTCGGGCCGCGGCAACATTTCGCCATAAGGGTATGTATATGACAAAAGGAAAGATTAAGTTAATTGAATTTTCTTTTATGTTTTAACTTCAACATAATTTGATGAACTGATTTAATTTTTGTTCATATATGATTAAATTTATAGCATCCATTATTGTTCTACAGAGTATTGAAAAAAAAAATGTTTCGTTAATAAGAGAACTCACAAAACTTGATATACCATAAAATTATATTGCTAGAATACATTATTTAAATTTTGCTCTATCATAAATTATACGTTCAATTTGGAACATCAGCTGACATCGCAGAGCATCAGTTGTAACGTTTTAGCATCGGAGAATTTTTTGTCAGTAATTTGCCAATCACAGATTAACGTATACCTATCTATATATATAAAACAGTTCCTTAACTGACTGACTCACTGACTTACTGACATACAACGCACAGATCAAACCGCTGGACCTAAAGGTTGAAATTTTGCATGGTGATTTGCATTTGATTCTTCTTATGGTGTAGGGACGCACTAAGAAAGAGCTTTGAAAAATTTTTCTTAGATTTTTTAAATCAAAATTTTAAGCTGTTTATTTTACTTTTTTTAAGTTTGCATTAAAAAAAATAATTTGATGGTTATAAAATTTATATCACGAGAAAGATCCTAAAAATTCCTTTAAAAGGAAATCCTTTTCGAACCTTTACCTCGATTTTCTGATTTTTGGTAAATATTTAAAGATTCGTTTTTAGAATTTAATTTATTAAATACTAGCCGGGCGAAGCCCGGCTATGTTCAGGCTTCGCCCAGCTACGCTCAAGCCATCAAAGGAAGACGTTGAATGAATCAAGTGAATGAATGACTCAATCGTTGTTTACAACCCAAGGGGAGAATTTGCCGTTCATCGCATTTGAAGAACCGGTAGAAAATTTGTGTTAAGTATCGTTCTTTAAAATTCAATTAAAAATCGAAATTTTAAGATAGAGACTTGGAATGAAGTTTATATGAATGAGAAAGCTTTCATCTTCCAGTTGATATAAATATTTTCTTTGTAAGATAAAAACTCGAAGAGATCCTCAAAATTGCGTATGTTACGCCACACCGGTTAAATAAGAAATCGAATAGAATACAAACCGTTATAAAATTACTATTAAAAGTAAATATTAAACAGAAATTAAAACACTATCATCGAATAGAATGATTTAGGAAAAATCACATGAAAGCCACGTGTGCTGGCAATTTAGAAATATTCATTTCTACCGTGCAGACAGTTTTGAACGTATCACTACGCATGCGTTGAGTTTGCAACTTTCCGAAAATACTAAATTTGACATTATTGTAATACTAGCTGAAGTACCCGGTGATGCCCGTGATTTTAAGAATTTTTTTTAACCAAAATCAATTTAAAAATTAACACAGTATAAATAACATAGAAAAAATATATGTGAAATGTTATACACGTCTCAGAATTTCAGCCTTTCATCATTGTAGTACTAAAATCTGAAAAGTAAAAATGTCAAATTCTCTAATGTTTGTTAACCAAAATTAATTTAAAACTAAGCACAGTATAAATAACATAGAAAAAAAAAACCTCGTGAAATCTTATACATATGAAAAAAAAGGAAAACCCAGTATCAAAATATATAAATTTATAATATACTCCTCAGAATTCAGCTAGAATTAGCCTTTCATCATTAGGGCAAAAAAAAAGAAGCTGCAATTACAGGTTCAGCAGAAATTTCCAATAGAACCATGATATGACTGCAGCGTTCTCTCTTAAAAAATGAAGTGTTTGATTGAGGGCTGCAAACCATTCAACTCCTCTCCCCATTTAACTCCTATAAACATCCTCTACATATTAAACTCCTTTTCTCTCCATAATAAACTCCTCAGAATTCTGGTACACCCAGCCTTTCATCATAGTACCACTAAAAACTGAAACATCCTCTCCAGAAATATAAATTTATTAATTTCAATAATTAAACGCACACAAATGTATAAATTACGCAAAACTTTTTAAACCAACATTTGAATAATTCGTAAATGAAAATGCATATGAAAATAAAGATAATAAGAACTTCCGGAATCGAAATTAATTACCCTTAAATTTTAATTAATAAAAAAACAACATAATATGAATAAAAACGATAGTTGTTTAAATCCATATGAAAATAAAGCTATTATAAAGATGATAATAAAAAAAGCATAAGAAAATAATGCTCGCGCACGAAGTTAACGTTACGATATAAAGATAGTAACAATAATATAAACCGTGTGCATAAAATATTTAGCTTTTCAAACGAAATAAATTAATTTTTAGAAAAAAAAACTACTTTTAATCGAGAAATTAAATACATTGCAGAAAAGATTGATTTTACCAACTTTCTACCCTACAATTTACACCCTACTTCTTTTAAATAGGGTGTAAATAAAAAGTTTTAACAGCCAATTGAATGCCAGTTAAAAACGATTGTTATTTATAATCATATGAAAATTACGCTATTATCTAATATATAAAAATGAATGTTTGTATCTCTGTAATTGTATAGAAATCCACAGTTTAGGAGCAACGATCGTGAAATTTTACATACAGGCGTCTTTAAAAACAGCCGAGGGTCTGAAGAACTTCAAAAATCGAAATTAATTACCGTTGATTTTTAATTAATAAAAAACCAAAAATTTTGAAACTAAATGTAAGATGTTACACTTTGTGGAATCACCACTCTGAATATGGCGTCCACGTTAGGCTTAGCCGGCAAACAGCGAGCGAAAAGATAAAAATAAATAAAATCAAAAAGTTTCAAGTTATATATTAAACCAGAATAATAAATGAAAATAATAATCTTTCAAGTCAGATTTTATACTCTAAAATAAATCGGATCCAACGGCATATTGACACTATCACACGCGATGGAAAATTCGAATCAACCACGCTAAGTGTCACAAGATCATTTTTAATCGCTACTGCAACCCCCCTCGCTTATGTCTTTGTGTCTATTGAAGAGTTAAAGACTAAGCTTCTATCCTGCTAACTTATTTCTAACTTAAAACTCCTCTTACTCCATAAATACATGTATATTCACCAACCCATAGCAACTTTCCAGTAATTTTAGTACAAATATTCTCCTATTTACACAATACACCAGCATGTTATTGTGGCGCATTCGGTAAGAGCGTTAATTTACCATACAACATGACGCGGGTTCGAATACGGATCGTACAGATTTTGCTAAACCTGTATTTTCAGCTTTTTTATGGAGGCTTTTTTGTTTCAGCTTTTATTTTATTATTTTTTAAATTATTATTATTATTATTTTTATTTATTATTTTTTTTAAATTATTTTTATTTTATTTTATTATTTTTAAAAATTATTATTTTTATTTTATTTTATTTTTCATATTATTAATGTGTATAACATTTCGTATACTTTTTTTTCTATGTTATTTATACTGTGTTTATTTTTTTAATGGATTTTGGTAGGTTTATTATAAATTTATGTATTTTATGTTCTACTTTTCAGGAATTTTTGCTCCAATGATAAAGGCTAAATCTTTTCTATGTTATTCTATACTGTATTTAGTTTTTAAATTGATTTTGGTTAACAAACATTCGACAATTCGACATTTTTACTTTTCAGCTTTACTTTCCTAAAGACAATTTGACATTTTTCCTTTTCAGCTTTTAGTGGTTTATTATAAATGTATATATTTTATGCTTTACTTTTCAGGGTTTTTTTGCTCCAATGATGAAACGCTAAATCTAGCTGAATTCTGAAGAAATTATTGTAAATTTATGGTTTTTTATGTTGGGTTTTCTTTTATTCATGTGTATAACATTTCACATGCTTTTTATTCTATGATATTTATACTGTGTTTAGTTTTTAAATTGATTTTGGTTAACAAACATTCTTAAAATCCCGGGCAACGCCGGATAAATTATCACCTGTGTAGGTTGATAATTTATAAATTTTAAAACTGTTACCACATGTATATTTACAGATCCACAAGAACTTTCCAATATTTTTAATTAATAAATAACCAACAACTCTCGATTCACAAGCGTACAGTAGATGGCGCCACTATTTTAATTTTTTGTGTGTCTATTTCGTTGTTATGTGACGATAAATTTATTTAAAGTACCAGATAAAGAAATCACATGATCAGCGTTTAATAAATTAAATTGTAAAAATTAATCTTTAAAAATTCACCAAAAATTAGAAAATGGAGGTAAAGATGCGAAAAGAATTTCATTTTAAAGGAATTTTTATGATCTTTTTCGTGATATAAATTTTACAACCCTCAAATTATTATTTTAAATGCAAACTTGAAAAAAGTTACAAAAACAGATTAAAAATTTAATTTAAAAAAATCTAAGAAGAATTTTTAAAAAATCTTTCTTAGTCCACCCCTACATTATAAGAAGAATCGCCATGCAAAATTTCAGTCCTTTAGGCTATGTACACATGAGAGCGTTGCAACGCGCGCTCTGGGGCAGTTGACTACTGTTTTTTGACAGGCATATTTCTATTTTTTTACAAAGTGCAGAATAAATAAGATATATATGAAATACATGAATTTTTCAAAATGAACTTATGCGAAATTTTCAAATGTTATTATTTTTAAATTTTTTTAAACATTTGAATTAAAATAAGGGAGTTTGATGTTACATGAAAGATACGCAACTTCGTGCCCAATATGCTAATGTATATTTTTTATTTTATGATTTATGTATTTATTATTTTTCTGATATAGAACCACAATAATACATTCCCTGAGTACATTATAAATTTACATTTCTTTAAATTTTCTCTCCCCTTTCTATCTACAGATGATATCTTTTTAATGTAATATTTTTTGAATGTTTTTCGTGATATAAATTTTACAACCCTCAAATTATTAATTTAAATGCAAACTTGAAAAAAGTTACAAAAACAGATTAAAAATTTAATTTAAAAAAATCTAAGAAGAATTTTTCAAAAATCTTTCTTAGTGCACCCCTACATTATAAGAAGAATCGCCATGCAAAATTTCAGTCCTTTAGGTTCAACGGTTTGGTCTGTACTTTGTATGTCAGTCAGTCAATCAGTCAGTTAGTCAGTTACGGAACTGTTTTATATATATATAGATTTTTATTACTATCTCTATATCGTAACGTTAACTTCATGCGCACACATTATTTTTAACTGGCATTCAATTGGCTGTTAAAACTTTATATTTACATCCTATTTAAAAGAAGTAGGGTGTAAATTGTAGGGTGGAAAGTTGGTAAAATTAAAATTTTGTGCAATGTATTTTAATTTCTCGATTAAAAGTAGTTTTTTTCTAAAAATCAATTTATTTCGCTTGAAAAGCTAAATATTTTATGCACGCGGTTTATATTATTATTACTATCTTTATATCGTAACGTTAACTTCATGCGCGAGCATTATTTTCTTATGCTTTTTTTATTATTATCATCTTTATAATAGCTTTATTTTCATATGGTTTTAAGCAACTATCGTTTTTATTCATATTATGTTGGTTTTTTATTAATTAAAAATTAAGGGTAATTAATTTCGATTCCGGAAGTTCTTATCTTTATTTTCATATGCTTTTTCATTTACGAATTATTCAAATGTTGGTTAAAAAACTTCTGCGCAATTTATATATTTGTGTGTGTTTAATTATTGAAATTAATAAATTTATATTTCTGGAGAGGATGTTTCAGATTTTAGTGGTACTATGATGAAAGGCTGAATATACCAAAATTCTGAGGAGTTTATTATGGAGAGAAAAGGAATTTAATATGTAGAGGATGTTTATAGGAGTTAAATGTGGAGAGGAGTTGAATGGTTTGCAGCCCTCAATCAAACACTTCATTTTTTTAAGAGGCAACGCTGCAGTCATATCATTGTTCTATTGGAAATTTCTGCTGAACCTGTAATTGCAGCTTTTTTTTACCCCAATGATGAAAGGCTAATTCTAGCTGAATTCTGAGGAGTTTATTATAAATTTATATATTTATAGATTTCACAAGGTTTTTTTTCTATGTTATTTATACTGTGCTTAGTTTTAAATTAATTTTGGTTAACAAACATTAGAGAATTTGACATTTTTACTTTTCAGATTTTAGTATTAAAATGATGAAAGGCTGAAATTCTGAGACGTGTATAACATTTCACATATATTTTTTATGTTATTTATACTGTGTTAATTTTTAAATTGATTTTGGTTAACAACAAACATTCTTAAAATCCCGGGCATCGTCGGGTACTTCAGCTAGTAAAGATAATAAAAAAAGCATAGGAAAATAATGCGTGCGCATGAAGTTAACGTTACGATATAAAGATAGTAATAAAAATCTATATATATAAAACAGTTCCGTAACTGACTGACTGACATACAAAGTACAGACCAAACCGCTGAACCTAAAGCACTGAAATTTTGCATGGCCATTCTTCTTATAAAGTAGGGGTGCACTAAGAAAGATTTTTGAAAAAATTTTCTTCGATTTTTTTAAATTGAATTTTTAATCTGTTTTTGTAACTTTTTTCAAGTTTGCATTTAAAATAACAATTTGAGGGTTGTAAAATTTATATCACGAAAAAGATCATAAAAATTCCTTTAAAATGAAATTCTTTTCGAATCTTTACCTCCATTTTCTAATTTTTGGTGAATTTTTAATGATTAATTTTTACAATTTAATTTATTAAACGCTGATCATGTGATCTTTATCTGGTACTTTAAATAAATTTATCGTCACGTAACAACGAAATAGACAAAAAAAATTTTTTTTTTTCTTGCTAATGCGGCAAACGATTGGACATTATTCAAAGAATATTAAAATACAGTAAAAGATATGTTCCTCAAACTGTACTATATTCTTTAGTATGTCCTATTAGATTTAATTTCAATATTTTCTTCTACATTATTTTGTCTATAAAAAATCCCTTACGATTTTTAAAAATATATATTTTTTTTGTTTTTTTACATCATTTGTATACATTGATCGTCGTATTTATTATATATATATATTGGCATTAATTGCATACATTGATGTTGTACACTCATCGACAAAAAAATTAGCGCACCAAGAAATAATTGCGGGATCGTAACGAAACTTGCAATGACGGTACATGTTGGGGAGATATACAAATGATTAGAAATACAGCGTGATTGCGCATTACGTATAGCCGGTAGAGGGCGTTGAACATCGTACGCTGTGGAGTATAAAACAGGTAACTAAAGCTTGTTTGAGTGTGCTGAATCATTTACAAAGGAAGAGCTGAGATAGACATGCCATTACGCCGTGTTCGAAGACAATATAAGCAGTTGTCGCAGTTTGAGAGGGGGGGAATCGTCGGGATGAAGGAAGCTGGGTGGTCAGCTAGGCGAGTAGCTCGTCAATTTGGCCGCTCTGATTGTGTTGTGAGGAGGTGTTGGGACCAGTGGACCCGGGAGATGTCATGTAGACGAAGACCAGGCTCAGGACGCCCTCGACAGATCAGTCGTCGAGAAGACCGCCACATCGTAAGAAATGCACGCGTACAGCCAACTGCTTCATCGGTCGCCATCCAGGCACAGGTAGCACTTTCACTAGGGGCCTCTGTGTCTTCTCGAACCATACGAAGGCGCCTGGCTGAAGGACAGTTGGTATCACAGCGCCCATTACATGTGCTGCCCTTCACGCCCACCCATCGACGCCTCCGTTTGGAGTTTTGCCGCTCACGAGGAAACTGGACTGCAGCGAAATGGAACCAGGTCGTCTTTAGCGACGAATCCAGATTCAATCCCGGCAGTGATGACAATCGTGTTCGTGTGTGGAGAGCCCATGGTGAACGCTTCAATCCTGCCTTTGCTGTACAGCGACACATCGTTCCCACAGCTGGTGTGATGGTATGGGGTGCCATTGCCTACAATACACGGTCACCCCTAGTATTGTTCCGTGGCACCATGACAGTACAGTTCACCATGACAGCCCAGCACCATGACAGTATGTTCATGAAATCCTGCAACCACATGTGTTGCCACTCATGCAACGGCTCCCAGGAGCCATTTTTCAACAAGACAATGCTCGACCTCATACGGCAAGGGTGTCACAAGACTGTCTCCTCACTGTTACTACAGTTCCTTGGCCTGCCCGAACCCCAGATTTGTCTCCAATCGAGCATATCTGGGATCATTTGGGACGACGAGTTGGGCATCCCACGAGTTTGAACGAACTAGAGGCAAGGTTACAGCAAATATGGAACGAAATGTCTCAAGACATCATACAGAACTTCATGACTCAATGAACGATCGTATCGCGTCGTGCATTCGCGCTAGAAGGGGTCCAACAGAGTATTAACTCCTCCGTTCTTTTGCCTTTTTCTCTGAAATAAATTATCCTTTTTCTTTGATTTTCTTATCATTTACTTATATCAAAGTAGTCATTACGTATGTAAAATTTCGTTTCATTTTGACGACTCCTTCTTGGTGTCACTGGAGCAAAAAATCCTGAAAAGTAAAACATAAAATATATAAATTTACCAAAATCCATTAAATACCAAAATCCATTAAAAAACTAAACACAGTATAAATAACATAGCAAAAAGTATACGAAATGTTATACACATTAATAATATGAAAAATAAAATAAAATAAAAATAATAATTTTTTAAAATAATAAAATAAAATAAAAATAATTTTAAAAAATAATAAAATAAAATAAAAATAATTTAAAAAAATAATAAATAAAAATAATAATAATTTAAAAAATAATAAAATAAAAGCTGAAATAAAAAAGCCTCCATAAAAAAGCTGAAAATACAGGTTTAGCAAAATTTGTACGATCCGTATTCGAACCTGAGTCGTGGAGCGTAGCAAATAAACGATTTTACCGAATGCGCCACGATCACATGCTGTTTCAGTAAATAGAAAAATATTCGTACTAAGATTACTGGAAAGTTGCTATGGGTTGGTGAATATACATGCATTTATGGAGTAAGAGGAGTTTTAAATCAGAAATAAGTTAGCAGGATAGAAGCTTAGTCTTTAACTCTTCAATAGACACAAAGACATAAGCGAGGGGGATTGCAGTAGCGATTAAAAAAGATCTCGTGACACTTAGCGTGGTAGATTCGAATCTTCCATCGCGTGTGAGAGTGTCAATATGCCGTTGGATCCGATTTATTTTAGAATATAAAATCTGACTTGAAAGATTATTATTTTCATTTATTATTCTGGTTTAATATATAACTTGAAACTTTTTATTTTATTTATTTTTATCTTTCCACTCGCTGTTTGCCAGCTAACCCTAACGTGCTGGTAACAGCTTACATTTAGCTTCAAATATTGTTGGTTTTTTATTAATTAAAAATTAACGGTAATTAATTTCGATTTTGGAAGTTCTTAAGTCCCTAGGCCGTTTTTAAAGACGCCTGTATGTAAAATTTCACGATCGCTGCTCCTAAACTGTGGATTTATATACAATTATAGACATACATACATTCAGACAGACAGACAAATTTTCATTTTTATATATTAGATCTGGTTAAAATATATATATTATATGGTTAAAATATAAATATATATATTAAAATAATAATATAATGAAACACTGTTTTATTGTGAAGAAGATTCTCTGATTCAATTTTTCTTAAATTAACGACGTTGAATGAATCACGGTGAATGAATGACTCACTCGTGTTTACATTTTCAAGTTCTGAGTATATAAAAGGAATGCTTGTATTACAGCCGTCTAAAAATCGAAATAAAGTTGATTTGTGTCGATATTACGTTGTTTTAATTAAAATCATTTGGGTTTAGATAGCAAATAATCTTTTTGAACTTTACTTTTAACTTGTTAACCCTAACTCATAAAACAAAATGGATGCCATGGGCTGATTTATTTATGAAGCGGTCGCTCCGGAAGCGTTACATGACAGATATATACATAGAACACGGCAACTATTACGGGAATTAATTTATAGTAATAGATTAAATATACACTGAATTAGGGATACCTACCTAGTAACGAGTTGGGCCTCCTCTGGCCTTGATAACGGCTGCCACACGACGAGGCATAGATTCAACAAGTTTCTGGAAACGTCCACGGGAATGGCTTGCAAAATATTGGCTAAAGCTGTCCATAATTCAGTAAGGTTCTTTGGTGCTGTGTGATGGCCTTTCACGCCTTGTTCCAAAACATCCCAAAGATGCTCAATAGGATTTAAGTCTGGGCTTCTAGGTGACCAATTCACGACAGAGAAGTCAGAGGAATGCTCATCCAACCAGCCAGTAGCCAACCGGGACTTGTGAGAGGTACAGTTGTCTTGCTGGAAAACTCCATTACCGTGCGGATAGCAGAACAGCATAAACGGATGGAGGTGATCACCCAGCAACTCTACGTACCGAATTGCATTGAGGGAGGTTGGTACACGCACCAAATATCTCAAACTGTGCCACGAAAAAACACCCCAGACCATGATTGAGCCACCATGCCCTTGTACAGTTCCAGCCAGGCATGCAGGATCCATAGCTTCATGAGCCTGACGCCCTATTCTCAGCCTCCCGTCGGCGTTAAGTAGTCGGAATCGAGACTCATCACTCCATGCTACTCGTTTCCAGTCCTCTACACTCCAGTCTCTGTGCTCTCTTGCCCAGGCAAGACGTGCAGCCCGATGGCGAGTATAGAGCAATGGTACTCTCGTAGGTCGACGGCTCCCGAAACTCATACGGTGAAGAGAGCGTTGCACAGTTCGTTTACTGACTATACGACTGGCACCGTCATTAAACTGGGTGGTAATTTGAGCTAATGTTTGGCTTCGCTGGCTACGTACAATACGCCTGAGCCGTCTCTCACCACGCACTGTCAAGGCTAATTGTCCTTTGCAGTTTGCCCGATCGCTAGTTATTTTTCCACCATCCATGTATTCTTGGTATACTCTTGACACTGTCGACCTTGAAAATCCTAGCTCTCTGACGATTTCGGAAATTGAATGGCCCATGCGTCGCGCACCTACGATTTGTCCGAGATCGAAGGCGTCTAAATCAGGCAGTTTACCCATACTGGCAATTCCAACAACTAATTTAGAACAACCACAGTACGCGCTATATATGCAGTTACCACAGCGCCCTCACTTGCGCATACATGATGCGCAGCGCTACACAATTTGCATAGGCTTTGCTATCCCTAATTCAGTGGCACTTCAGTGTATAATACCACCAAGTAATATCGTTAATATTTCTGTTTAATATTGTATTTTTGTACGTGAGATTAATATAGACTGATATATTTATGAAGCGGTCACTCCGGAAGCGTTACTTGACAGATCGTTACACAGAACACTGCAACTATTAGATTAATTTATTTATAGCAATTGATTAAATATATAATACCACCGAGTAATTAAGCCAAGTATTCAGTTACAATTAAAATTCTAGAAATAGTTGGATACAACTTAACTTACATATATTATATATTATGCTATATATATGTATAAATAGGCTATGTATAAATATATTAAGCAAAAATAAAATTCATAAATTGTAATTGAAATATTAGAAATTTTTACAGAATATTATCTGTTTTGCAATCCAACGTGTTGCAATTTAGAACATTTAAATTTACTTGAATGATTTCAGTCTGATTTGTTAATTTTAAATTGTTAAATTATAATTGAATTAAATTAAATTCTTACATTAAATAAGAAATCGGAATAGAATACAAATTGTTATAAAAGTACTATTAAAAGCAATATTAAAAATACAATAATAAACAGAAATTAAAAACACTATCATCGTAATAGAATGCTTTACGAAAAATCATATGAAAACCACATGTGAGCATATGAAAACCACTGGCAATTTAGAAATATGCAATTAAACACTTAAAAAAAATGTAAGAGAATTTTGCGGTTATATTAGGTTTTCGCTTTGAAAAGCACGCTACCGTACAGACACTTTTGAACTGTAAATAGTGAATAAAAAGTGATATATGAAAGATATTTACTGCACTATCTAGATAGTGCAGTAAATAAATTAAAAAATCATTTGTTATTGATCGAATTTATAATTAAATTCGATAAAGTTGCAAACTCGACGCATGCGTAGTGATATGTTCAAAACTGTGTACGGTGGAAATGAATATTTCTAAATTGCCAACACACGTGGCTTTCATGTGATTTTTCGTAAAGCATTCTATTCGGTGATAGTGTTTTAATTTATGTTTAATATTTACTTTTAAAAGTACTTTTATAACGGTTTGTATCCTATTCGATTTCTTATTTAAATGGTGTGACGTAACATATCGGCCAGCTTTTTCTTTTTCTTTTTTTTTCTTTCTTTTTTTTATTTTTATTTTGTAATGTCGGAATGATTATATTTGGATGTAAATTTCAAGCCAAGTATCTGAATTTAACATTTTAATTGTGTTTATTTGAATATTTATTTGCTTAAAATTGTTCTTTTGTTCATACCGATTTTTCATAAAGCATTCTATTACGATGATAGTAATATTATCTGTTTTGCAATCCAACGTGTTGCAATTTAGAACACTTAAATTTACTTGAATGTTATCAGTCTGATTTGTTAATTTTAAATTGTTAAATTAAAACTAACAAATTTTGGGGGTAAAATGATTTTGTAGGTTACGTAAGTTACGTCGTTACTTGACATCATTACACAGAACACGGCAACTATTAGATAAATTAATTTATAGTAATAGGTTAAATATAAAATACCACCGAGTAATTAAGCGAAGTATTCAGTTGCAATTAAAATTCTTACAATTATCATTAACTAATTACTTTCAATAGTTATGTACAAAAGTAAACGCATTCAATTATAGCTCAAAAACCTTAACAATTTCAGTAAACAACTGAAAGTCATATACAAAGATGCGTGCGTTCATTTAAAAAATCATACAAATTACGTGCAAAAAATTTTTGCACGTGTATTTCAATTTAATGTACATATATTATATATTATGCTATATATATGTATAAATAGGCTATGTATAAATATATTAAGAAAAAAAAAATACATAAATTAACAATTTCATCTGCTAGTTCAACCATTCTATTATATTACAATGAAATTAACAATTTCAGCCTATATTAATTTTATCAATTTGATCCGATTGAAAATGTTTTTTTAAATTAATTTATTTATTTATGTGTTGTTGTTGATCTTTGGTTAGTTTAGGCACACAATTGAATCCGGTAGGCAGAGCTGCAATCGCGTTTCAGAGTTTTTTTATTTTCATGAATTTTTAAGCTGCATTGAATTAACGTGCATTGAATAACAATTAACTTAATCTACTAGTTTGTTAAGCAAACGATTTTGGTGTTTTTAATTTCTGTTTATTATTGTATTTTTGCACGTGAGGTTAATATAGGCTGATATATTTGTGAAGCGGTTGCTCCGGAAGCGTTACTTGACAGAGGCATACACAGAACACGGCAACTATTAGGGGAACTAGATAGTACCCGTCAAAACTTGACGGCAATTAACTAAACAGTTCCAATAGAAAAAGGGTCCATAACCTTGCTAAAATATTAGAAATTTTTACAGAATACCTGTATTATCTGTTTAGCAATCCAACGTGTTGCAATTTAGAACATTTAAATTTACTTGAGTGTTTTCAGTCTGATTTGTTTATTTTAAATTGTTAAATTAAAAGTGAATTAAATTAAATTGTTACATTAAATAAGAAATTGAAATAGAATACAAACCGTTGCAAAAGTACTATTAAAAGCAATATTAAAAATACAATAATGAACAGAAATTAAAAACACTATCATCGTAATAGAATGCTTTACGAAATATCATATGAAAGCCACATGTGAGCACATGAAAGACACGTGTGCTGGCAATTTAAAAAATTCAATTAAACACTTTAAAAAATATGTAAGTAAATTTTGCGGTTATATTAGGTATTCGCTTTGAAAAGCACGCTACCGTACAGACACTTTTGAACAGATCACTACGCATGTGCCAAACTTGTAACCTTCCAAAAATACTAAATTTGATATTATTGTAATATGTGGTTAAAATATATATATTATCTATATATATAAAACGCGTAACTATGCGGAACAAAAATCGACGATATTTCTACACTCCGAATGGCAACGGCTGCCACTACCAGGTGTAAACATTTAGCGGCCGTCCGCACTTTGCAACCGCGTGTCAACATGGATTTACGCACTGAAATCAGGAATGTTCGAAAGCGAGCTGCACGATCAAGTGAAAATTGGGAACAGTCTCAAGAATGAAAGCGAAGAAATAATTCATTAAGAGAGAGGTGTAGAAAGAAAGAGCTAAATAATGGTGAAGTTAGGCTTAACCGTCGCCGGCATAGCAATAAACAACCAGTAATATTTAATTGTCTACACTTTTTTCAGTACTTGCTGAATTTTTACTCCATTTTATAAGTAAAGAAATTTTCTCAACAATTTATTATTTGATATGAATAAGTGTACATATCTGAATTGTGAACAGTAATACATACAGAGAGTGATGTAATCAACACTATATTTTAAAATGTTCCCCAACAATTTCTTATTTGTTGTAGTGATAAAGTGTAGATGTCTTAATTTTGAAAAATCTATACTAATATATAAAGAGAGAGAGAGCGGATTTTGTATGTGGAGGGTAATCTCTGGAACCACTGCACCTATTTGAAAAATTGTTTCACTATTTGAAGGGTACATTATTCCAGATGGAATAGGCTATATATTATGTATATCTGATAAGTAGAAAAAAAGTTAGGGACCTAAATGTCGAGTTGACGCTTCACCTTTTCAATTTTTCCTTTGTCAACCATGGTCAAGTAACCATAGCAACACATCAAACAATATGTTCATTTATTATCAGTAAAACATTTAACATGTGAATTTTCTTTATAAACCATAGTCAAGTAACCATACCAACACATCGAACTACATTTTCATTTATTATTATTAAAACATTTAATATTTTAAAGATTCGAGTGGAGGAGGTATTGATAAATACAAAAAGGATTTTTAAATTGGCAACGTTTAAGGGTTTATTGAAGAAAATTACATTTGGAACTACGCTTTTTATTGGACATTTAAGGTAAAAAAAGATTTACAATTTATTAGCTATCAACTGGAAATTTATTGGTATAATATTACAGAACTTTATTAAACTTATAAACTTTATGTTTTTGAATTTATGTACAATTTTATGCGTACAATTTAATGCACAATTTGCGTAAATCAAACTTGAATTATTGAACTTTATTCAAAAATCAGTGTTTCATTGAAACTGCGAAATTTATTGATTATTTCGAATAGGCCTACGTTTGCTCCTTTTTAAGTGAAAAAACACTGCTTCAATTCAGCTGAAATTTTGTATAGATATAGTTGATAGTTCAGATTAAAACATAGGCATATTATTTTTTGAAAATCGGTCCCCGGAGTTTTTTTAATTAATGTTTTAATGATTTTGCCCCTAAAAGTTGCTTATTTTAACAGCTTCCGCGGCTGTCCTCGCTGGCAGAGAGACTATGGGGCCGAATCGTACCAAAATCGGCACGCGGGTAGCCCCGGACACGATTCAGTGCCCGACGTAGCCGGATGTTTGAATTTTTAATTTAAAAAAAAGTTGTTAAATTTTTGGTGCCATTTTTGGTGCTTTTTTCGCGTTTTTTTTTTGTGTGTGGACTCTGTACCGCAGGGGTGTCAAACTCGCAGCCCGCGGGACGCATGCGGCCCGCGACGAACATTTTTGCGGCCCGGCCGATATATTGGTACACAATAATATATAATAAAATAACCGACGCAGAATTATAATAAGATAGGAAGCATTCTCTAAATGTTTTTTTCAATGATACTCTTTTTTTGCTATTATTGAACAAAATGCATATATTTATGTTGAATATACTGTAATTAGGTAAATAAACCTACGTTTCTATTAATATTGATTTTTTTGCGGCCCACCTATAGTTAAACCTTGTTTGTTTGGCCCAAGGTAGCCATTGACTTTGATACCCCTGCTGTACCGGATAGGCTATGGGGCTTAATCTTATCAAAATCGGCATGCGGGAAGCCCCGGACAGAATTCAGTGCCTGACGTTGCAGTTTCCAATAAAAATTTCTTTTGCCATCACCATCAACAAATCCCAAGGTCAAACATACAAATATATTGGACTTGACTTACGGGAAGATTGCTTTACTCATGGACAATTATATGTTGGTTTCTCTAGGTCAGGTAATGCGGAGAATCAATTTATTTTAAAACCTCAGAAAAACGAAACAAAAAATGTGGTATACCATGAAAATTTAAAATAAATTATACCTACCTAATATCTGCTTAAGATAGATAATTGTTCTACCCGGACAAAGTCGGGACAGGCCGCTAGTAGTACATACAAAGAGGGATGTAATTTTTAAAAACATTGATGTTGGGTTTCTCAGTCTTTTCTTTAACTCTTTTCTGAGGTAATGGAAATTCACATTTTTTTATCACGATGTTCAAGAATCAGCTTTATAGAGAATACCCCGTATAACATATATTTGTGATGACAGGTAATGGTAATATTCCTTATATATGTTACTTTCAGTTGCGTTGTTTTGCAAAAGAAAATATAAAACTAAAAGCGACCATGCTGGTCGCGCAGCGGCTAGTATGGTTAAAATATAAATATACAGAGGCTGTTCACACATTTTTAGACGATGTATATTGTATTCAAAAAACTAAATTACATAAAATTCTTGTGTTTTAAATGTTCTATTTGACATCCCTTATTCTGAACT
This sequence comes from Dolomedes plantarius, assembly GCA_907164885.2. Lineage (NCBI taxonomy): Eukaryota > Metazoa > Arthropoda > Arachnida > Araneae > Dolomedidae > Dolomedes > Dolomedes plantarius. Next base: position 4,315,784 of record OU015493.1, read on the forward strand.
ATCTTTCGACACCGCAGTTTCCAGGATAATAATGCCTTTTGAAGTGTCAGAAGAGGCATTCTATCCCATTCCTCCCGAACAGCTTTCCAGAGTCCTGTAAGGGTTTTGGGACGACGTTTGGATAATGCAGATTTTAAAAGTCCGAAAGCACAAAAATCCATAGGTGATACATCGGGAGATTTAGTAGGGATATCAGTGAAGGGTTTGGCCTTGATACCAGTTTTTTGTTCCATTTCTTTTAGGAAATTTACAGTGGATTTTGATGTGTGACTGCTAGCTTTGTCCTGATGGAGTCTCACAGATTCATGGCACTGTGGGTAAAGTGATGGTATTTCATTCAGAAAAATTGGCGATAAAATATGTTCCTGATACTATTTGGAGTTAATGTTGACATTTTTTCCACTCTCTTTATTTTTAACTTGCCATTATAAGAAACACCAGCAACAATCATGAATCCCTTAGAAAAACTTTCTTTCGATTCTTTGAACCATGTACTTAAATTTTTTTCTCCCCTTTTATGATAATAAATGGCTCTTTTTTTGTTGCAATCATTTAAATACACCCATGATTCATCTATTGTGACAATTGTTTTCCATTTTTCTTTGGATAAGTGTTTCTCATATAGAATTCTGCAGCGTGTCATACGTTCAGCGATATGATTTGGAAGAAGACGATGCACATTGCGTTTTTTCGCTTTCTTAAGATTTAAATCAACGTTTATTATTTTGTTTACAGTGGACACCGAGCATTTTAACGATTTTGCAACTGTTCTTTGACTAGGGGGATTTTCTTTTAACATTAAACAACGTACCTTTGCAATAGTCGAAGATGTCCATTTTTTCCTTGGATACTTGTTTGGAATTTTTGTCCCACTTGAGGCTCCAATTTGACGTTTTTTTCCTTTCTTGTTGACGATATTACCTATCGACGCTTTAGATATCACAAAACCATGACTCTCACATCGTTTTTGGATAACGGAGTATGCATATTTCTCTTCGGAAAGAGCATAAATGTATCCTTCGAACCACTGCTTTGTTAAAAACGCCATTTTGAATAAAAACAAAACTTTCAAGCCGCAGACGATAATTTTGACTTTTAAAAACATAGTACAATTGCAATTATTTCTTTTGCAGCAAACGATTTTTTATTACCGCTTACCAAAATCGTTTAAAAATTTTGCGAACAGCCTCTGTATATATTGAAAAAATAATATAATGAAAAACTGTTTTACTGTGAAGAATGTTCTCTGATTCAATTTGTCTTAAATTAACAACGATGAATGAATGACTCACTCGTGTTTACATTTTCATGTTCTGAGTATATAAAATCAATACTTGTTATTAATTTTATTGAAACACTATGATAACGCGAAAGGTAGCGGAAAATTTAGAAATGTTCAACTACAGACTTTTAAAAATTTAAGAAAATTTTGCGGTTATGTTAGGTATTCACTTTGAAAAGCTATAGATAAGCCTATATTTGTGAAGCGGTCGCTCCGCTACTTGACAGAGGCATACACAGAACACGGCAACTATTTGGAGAATATGATGAACCAATCAATCAAATTTGTAAGGGTATATTAAAAAAATTGCTATAAAAAAGGTAGAATTAAAAAATAAAAATTTTAGGGGGAGGGCCTAACATTCGGGGGGCCCTAATGGGAAATCAGAGCATGCTCTCTCTCTATATGGGGGTTAAGCGCTGTCCCCAAAATTTTTATTTAAAATATATTTTTGTCGACTATTTGCAGGTACATAAATGCCGATAAAATAAAATTGGTATTGTCAGATAGCCTGGACTTTTCTGCAAAGCGCTACAGGATTCATTTTATAAATGTCGTCCACCGAAGGTATTTATGAGCGTTTAAAACACACTATACCAGATTTTCCCCGAATAATTTAAATAAAAAAAAAATAATTGCATTTTTTAAAAAAAAAGAAAAATGTACACAAATGTAAAATTTCTTTCTCTATGACGGAGTACAATTTTGAAAAAATCTTTGAATCCAAGTCGGCAATCCGTGGACACATTTTCTCTATAGGTTAACATTGAGGTGAGCGAATCCAATGGGGTTAGTACATAGCAGCCTTAACGAAAGAGAAAGGCACGAGGGCTTTTTTTATTTATAGCGTCTGTTGGGTCGTAATCGAAAAGTTCCAAGAATAGCTCATTGCCGATGTTTTCATAGAGATTTGTTGCTAATTTTTTGGGCCAATTTGGAAGAGTAAGTAAATTTAATTCATTTTGGAGATCATCGTTCCAAAAGTACCAGGGTGGGTCAATAATTTGTCTGATTGTTGAATTTTGATTTACTGTTACGTAATTGATACTGGATTCTGCTGAATATGACCAATGGGGCTACGTAATCCAAGAGAGGCATAAGGAAGGATTTGTAGATGAGCATTTTATTGTGAAGGCTTAATTTGATATTTTGAGCGATTAGGGGTAGAGAGATATAGCTGCTCTAAATTTTATTCTGTTCTGTAGGATGTGGTGTTTAAAAGTAAGTCTCTTGTCGAGATGGTATTTTACAGTGTCCGACCAGGGGATAGAAGTGTTTCCTATTTTAACTTTACGGTTTTGGTAGAAGGAGATTCTTTAATTGGTAACCACGACATCTATGCATTTATCGGTATTTAATTTAATTTTCCGTTTGTCGAGCCAAGTGGTGATATGGGCAACGTGTTTATTTGGAGTGCAAACGGCATATTTAAAGTTTTATTCGTGCAATAGATGGCGGTATCGTCGGCGAAAATAGCTAGGTGAGAATTTGTAGAGAGTGGGATATGAAGTTCCCCACTCTTACAAATCTTTGCTATTGCTACAGGATGCTTGTTGCGGGAGAGACACCAGGCATTAAACATTTTAATTATTTATTAAGCCGCTTTAACAGTCACTCGGTTAAAGAAAATAAAAGAAACTTAACATATACACGAAGGTGACTGCCGGTATCTCAAGTAGCTGCTGCCTTGAGCCGTACCTGGTGTTGATGTCTCATGTAGCTGGTTATCAGGAGCTGTCTGTCGCTTGCCTTTATTCTCCCGCTGGATGCGCACACCGTCGTACCCGATTTGCATGGTATCTGGACTGCCCAAGAAGATGATCAAGGAGCGAATTCAGCGAAACTATGAATCGCTGCTGCAGTGCTCGCCACAAATTAATGTGCTGAGGAATGTCATTAATGTAAACATTGAAAAGTGTAGGTGATAAAATAGATCTCTGTGGGTCCTTTTCAGTCCGTTTTTTATATACCTCCCCGTCATTGCGGTTTTCCCATTCTCCGAGCCGGTCACTTATTCGATCCACCGCGGTGGTATCCACATGGGGTGTCATTCTCTCTGCGCGCCCCTCTCCAGTCAGTTCGGTGTTTGCTCTTGCTGCCCAGGGGTCTTGCCTCCCCTCTGTTCTCGGGGCGCCACCGGCTCTGATCTCGCTTGAGATACAGGGGCTCGCGGTTCATGGTAATTCGGTGGGGCTCCTCAGATTCTTGGGAAGAGATTTTCCCAGAAAAAGAGAGTCTGTGGTTCAGGATGGTCTCACTCAGTAGAAGAAGGGGAGACCCCTAACTTCTCAGAAAAGGTGCTTCTCTCAAAAGAGAGAGCCCATAACGAATTACCATACACTCCTTATTCATATATATTTCGTTTATTGATAAGTTATCCCAGCATTAAATGTTTCATACCATGAAAGTTTAAATGAAAAATACGTGTTTTTCAAAATTTGTTAAATAATAAAAAATATATCATTTATCTATACTAATATATAAAGAGAGAGAGAGCGGATTTTGTATGTGGAGGGTAATCTCCGGAACCACTGCACGTATTTGAAAACATCTTTCACTATTTGAAAGGTACATTACTCCAGATGGACATAGGCTATATATTATGCATATCTGATCAGTAGAAATAAAGTTAGGGGCTTAATCCGAACAATTTCCATTGTTACCGCTACTATCCTCTACCGGTGATCAGTAAAAAGAAAGTTAGAGGCCTAAATGTTGAGCTGATGCTTGACCTTTACAACTTTTCCTTTGTCAACCATAGTCAAGTAACCATAGCAACACATCAAACTACATTTTCATTTATTATCAGTAAAACATTTAATATTTTAAAGATTCAAATGGAGGAGGTATTGATAAATAGAAAAAGATTTTTGAAATTGGCAACGTGTAAGGGTTTATTGAAGAAAATTACATTTGGAACCACACTTTTTATTGGACATTTAAGGTAAAAAAAGATTTACAATTTATTGGCTATCAACTGGAAATTTATTGGTATAATATTACAGAACTTTATTTATCTTATAAACTTTATGTTTTTGAATTTATGTACAATTTTATGCGCAATTTGCGTCAATCGAACATGAATTATTGAACTTTATTCAAAAATCAGTGTGTTTCATTGAAACTGTGAAATTTACTGATTATTTCGAATAGGTCTATGTTTGTTCCTTTATAAGTGAAAAAGTATTGCTTCCATTGAGCTGAAATTTTCTATAGATATAGTTGATAGCTCAGATTAAAACATAGGCATATTATTTTTGAAAATTGGGCAACGCCGGGTACTTCAGCTAGTTTGAGATAAAGGGAACTGATTTACTTTGCCGAAATTCAAGTGTATTTTTTTCTTCATTTAGGATTCATATTTTGAGTTCCTTGAGTTTGAGAGAAATAAAATTGTTCATATATATTTAGTATATGTTGTAAAATTTAATTTAATACATTTATGTTCTATTTATTAAGAGGTGCAGCAGTTACACAGGGCCCATGCAGGCCAATCGCATACGATTCTATAAGTCTATTTATCCGGTAGAAATTCAAAGACCTGTTTTATCAATAATTAATTGACAGAAATGCTAATAAGTTATGTGTTGTTAATAGTGCATACCTTCCAGATTTTCCAAGGAAGGATTCGTTAGCCATGATTCGACTTTTAACTTTTCACGAATGTTTGGCTAAACATCCGAGCCGCTTGAACATCCTAGAGAGTCCTTTCTGCTCTAATTGTGGCTAATCACAAGTTATGGTCATTTCCTACCTCAAGAGCCGTGAAGCACTTGTCGGCTTGAGATCTCTGCAGTCGAAATTTGGGAGGCAAGAGCGTTGAGCAATTGATACGCTCCTGTTTCCTTCTTCGTTTTACTTTTTTCCCCTTGTTGTCTGTTTTCTTCTACCTTCTATCTTGTTGTTTTTGTTTATTTCTTGCCATTGGAATTTTAAAAAAATGTTTTATATATATACAGAAGATATTTTATTTATGCATGTTTAATATTTGTATGCTTTATTTTTTTCTAGTATGCTCTGGTGTACCATTATTCATGGATAGGTATGAAGCTTATATAAGAATGAAAGACACGTATACAAATTGTACCTATGTAGATGGAAGCTTACATATTTCGCTGTCACGGGTAATTATCTTTCTGTGAATATTTCATTTAATAGTGTGATGTATTTTAGTTATTCTATTTTTAATTGAAATTTTCAAAGAAAGAGTTTTTGAACTCATCAGACTGTTAGTTTACGGTTAAAAATATTGAATTTATTGCAAATATTATTATGTGAATGTAAGTGCCTTCATTGTGCGCATATTGCTTATTTATGCAAGTATATGTTCCGGGGGAATTAACTTGATAAAATATATAGACGCTTGGGGTGAAACTATTTATCTCCATGTCGTTTATTCTAATCTTACTTGAAACACCTTTCATTTTTAATGAAATAACCTTTATTTTTTTATAATTCAATGCATTTGTATATAAGAAGCTTAATCCTAACACCCGCAGATACCTGTAATATACTATTTCAAGTAAGTTTGAATTGATTGCACTGAGAGAGAATACATTTCTCCTAATCTACCTTATAATTCAAAGTTATTGTCGCCCCCCCCAATTGGTCTGCGACTAAAGATATATATATATATATATATATATATATATATATATATATATATATATATATATGACGAGCTTAAACTCTCGTACTCCCTCTTAATTCGTTCCCCTCTTAATACTTACTCTAAAAATATGCAGTCAGTACATTCGTAGGCCTGTGGAAATAAATACACTTAATTTACAGCTAACTCCTTTATTCAATTTGCTAATTAAAACCCGATTCAATCCGACCATTTTCGATCTCTCATCTCGTGTGACGCTCAATACTTCACAGTTTGGAACCCAGGGATGCTCTGATAAATCTTTTGTTAAAACTGAAGCGGCAAAACTACGCGCATGCCCTGTGATGTCTATAGAGTGTTCGGGAAAATTCCATATTATGTAATAGTTTCACTGCTCGTAGCCCGTGCCTGCTTCAAAAATAGATTCGTTCGCTCGAGTCAAGGTTATCGCTCAAAAAAGGGTATTCCCCTGAAAATCACGTTGCGCTCGTTCTCTGCTGTTTTAAACTAATGGCGTTCGCCACAAAACTAATCTATCCTGAAGCCCCCTTAAAATTTTTGTTTACTTATTCTTTTGCCACTAATTCCTTGACAACTTTCCCCCCCGTCCCCCTGAAGGCACGCGCACAATGGAGTAACTAATTCAACGTGGCATGTCCCCAGAAGAGAAAAACACTAATCAAATTTTAAAAATCCCAAATGACTATAACCGAAAATGAGTGCTGAGTAGGGACGTCTCCCCACACAACAAAAACTAAATTAAAACTTAACTAAATGAATTTTAACCCTAACCTAAATTTATCTCTTTTACACCTAGCCAGATTGAATCGAGGAGTGGTTACATAGCACATAAGTCTCCATTTGAGACATCCTTGAGTTGACATCATATCAAATATCAAAATTGTACAAAATTCTAAGAAATCATTATTATCAAACTTTTATCAAAATACAAAACACTTAAAAATGAGTAGATGTAGAAAATATCACTTAAACATATCACATTAATTATTACATAAAAGCAATTGTATTATAGGCATGGACTCAACTTTCAAGCTTATTTACACTTCTCAAAAGAGTTTCTTTCTCAAAAATTTTTGTTTTTGCACTTCAATTGCTAACTAAAAACTGTAACCAATATGGGAATTGACAGAAGCATGTAAAACTGCTCATGCTTCTTCAAAACTTTTTAATCCTTCACTTAATTGTTAAATTATGTTATAAACTCACATTTCTTTTATACTAACTATACAATCCTACCATTATCAATGTTAAAACATATCAAAATCCCTCACTTGCATGAATGACAAGAAAATATTACTATCCTTAGTTTCCAAACCTTATTTAAAACAAAATCACAATATCATAAAATTTTTACTAAAAACCGCAAGATCAATATAAATCAAAATAATACACCTGTGAAGAAATTGTAAATCAAAATAACACTTTATGAGAATCAACATATAAAACACAAAGAATATTTAGAAAAAGTGAAACGACCATCGTCAAACCAGGACCAGAATTAGTTTCACAAATTTAAAATTCTTCTCGATTACACAAAATTTTAAACGATATCTTTTAACATTCTTAATTAATAATCACTGAAATGAAGTTGTAAGTTAGTCACTCAGAGGATCCAAAATAAACATTAACATCATAGTTTTTTGTTGTTGTTTTTTGTTTGTTTTTTTATAAATATAATCGCAGAATACGAAGTCAAGTGTGTTAGGCGCTAAAGAAAAAAAAATGAAAAAGGAGATGGATCTCTGAGCGAGAAAAATTCTATGCTTAATAATTTTAATAATTACTCCTTAACTTCATGTCTTATACTTTGTTTTCTCCCCCCTCTCCAAGGAAAAAGATGGATAAACATTTTAATTTCATCACCAAATAATTTTCAAACATTTCATTTTCAATATATTAGTTAATTTTTCGGTACACATTAGAAAATCTTTCATACTCAAATTCTTTACAAAACCAACAAAACAGTCCACATTAATTTCAAATTTTATTCAGCAGTCTAAACTCCACTGAAAAATAAAAATGTTAACAAACCAATGGGAAGTGTCAGAAAAAATTAAATGCCCAAACCTCCAAAATTGACCAAAGTGAATCTATTCTTCAGTAAATAGGGGTGGGAAACATCAATAACTCTTATGGGCTTAAATTACAATAATAATCATCTTCAATAGGCAATACCCAATTCTCAAATATCTCAATAATTCACAGTGTAAAATTCTTCAAAAAGCTCAAAACTCGAAAATCTCAATAATACTCATCAAAACACATTTCTTAAACCCATATTTTATGTAAATATAACTCCGACACAACACATTAAAACGTCATTTGTACATCAACTTATCATTTCAAAAAAAATCCCAATACTAAGATTTTTCAATTTAAACATTTTTTACTTTTTCCCCCTTTAAAATTTCAATTTAAAAATTATCATTAATCACATATTTTTTAAAAAATAAACATATTTTTAATTGCCTTTTCACATTTTTCTTTTTTTATAAATTTTATACCTTGAATTTTGCTTGAGAAAAAGAAAAAAAATTTTGTTGAAAAAGTACATTGCGTAATGGCTCCCTGGAAAAGTTGCACACTCCTGCTTTATGATGGCCGACGTCCATGGCGATATTATTTTGCCAAAACACACATTTCACAAAATGTTGAAGTCCCGACGATACTTGCGAAAAACACTGTATCACTGTAGACACGAATGCCCACACACGAAAAGAAGGCACAAGTTCAGCATCTGGTACTGTGCAAAGATGTTTGCGATGAAATGATGAAACACAAAACCAGGGCCCGACTTAGCCTAATTGGGGCCCGGGGCAAAAACTTCTTTGGGGGCCCCCCTTTGCTTCACTACTTCAGTAATGAAGAACCGAACTTTATGGAGGTATTTAAATTTTTCACCTCATTATAGATATATAACAAGAAAACTGACTAGAACCTAAAATAGCTATAAAGTCCCCCCCAAAGGTATGAAATTAATTAATCAAAAGAATATTTGACATTTGTGAGAATTTTGAGAGAATACATCTTATAATTGATTAATGTGATTTCACAGTGTTGCGAAAATCCAACAGAATCCACTGAACACTATGCAACTGAATTTTTCGCAGTTGCGATTAAGATGACCTAGTTAACAATCATATCGCTGCAGTTTGTGAACTTTTCTCAAGTTTCCGAAATGCAGTTTTCTGATTGTTAACTTTGTCATCCAGCTGCGAAAAATTCATATCCTTCCTGACATTAGGGCAGAATTCAGCTAAATTTCGCCCTAGAAAGCCATGGATTTACGAAATATAGATATTTTGTGTTCATACGATAGATTAATGAAGAAGCTAACATAAAACTGACGGATTTTACACTGTACTGATATTTTGTTTTTAAAAAGTTCATTAAAGAAGGAAACGTAAAATAAACTTTCTATTTGATTTGGGGGCCCCCTCTGAAGTGGGGGCCCGGGGCAACTGCCCCGTATGCCCCTGCCTTAGTCAGGCTCTGCACAAAACAAAAATCTTGATGATTTTTCACACAACACACTGCAGGAGCCTATCTACCCACATCACCAGGGGCAGAAAAAAAAGTAATGTCGTGAAATTATACACAGCATCCATCGGCGAAATCCGGAAGGCGAAAAAAAAAAAAGGCCGACGAATTCTCGACGATGGCAGCCAGCAACGTATCATCTTTGGCTAACCGCAAAAATAGCTGCTGAAAAAATCCAAGATGGCAGACATCAATGCCAAGGAAAGCACCTCGGAACGTGAAGACGGTACATGTTGTTCTCGATGGCACCATTCAGCTTCAAAAAAAAAAACTCCAACGCAATCCACTCGCAACGAAAATTGGAAATTTCACTTTCCACCAACGTAGCACGCCGTCACGGAGAATGAGAGATTGAAAACTGGACAAATTCAACAAATTTAATAAATTTAATCCTAACTTTATTTAAACGGCGATGGGGTGATTTAATTCCTTCCCTCGCGAAGATTACTGGATCCTGCTCGACTTTATGACGAGCTTAAATTCTCGTACTCGCTCTAAATTCGTTCCCCTCTTAATACTTAATCTAAAAATATGCAGTCAGTACAATCGTAGGCCTGTGGAAATAAATACACTTAATTTACAGCTAACTCCTTTATTCAATTTGCTAATTAAAACCCGATTCAATCCGAACATTTTCGATCTCTCATCTCGTGTGACGCGCACTACTTCACAGTTTGGAACCCAGGGACGCTCTGATAAATCTTTTGTTAAAACTTAAGCGGCAAAACTACGCGCATGCCCTGTGATGTCTATAGAGTGTTCGGGGCGATTCCATATTATGTAATAGTTTCACTCCTCGTAGTCCGTGCCTACTTCAAAAATAGATTCGTTCGCTCGAGTCAAGATTATCGCTCAAAAAAGGGTATTCCCCTGAAAATCACGCTGAGCTCGTTCTCTGCTGTATTAAACTAATGGCGTTCGCCACGAAATTAATCTATCCTGAAGCCCCCTTAAAATTTTTGGTTTACTTATCCTTTTACCACTAATTCCTTGACATATATATATATGCATATATATATATATATATATATATATATATATATATATATATATGTGTGTGTGTGTGTGTGTGTGTGTGTGTAATAAATTTTAACCACATGTAATCGCCTGAAATCAGAGTTCTTTCACTCTATGGTAACCTTTCCGTCCTTTGCCAATACTAACCTAACTCTCCAATTTCTGGCAACCCGTTGACAGCTACTTCTATCCAATGTGAAGAATAAAAATAAACAACCAATAACGTTTTTAAAGTGACTACAACCAGGAGATCTCCAAAGGAACTATCCAATATTTAACAACTATAAATTGTGAAATAATAACTTTTGTGTTTGTTTAACTATTAAAACTGTGCCACTCAAAGACATTCCAAAGACTGTGGTATGTAAAAATGCCAGGGACTGTGACATGAACAATATTCACTTGTTTTTGTATTTTTTTGGCATCTTTACATCTGTCATTAGTAGTGTTTTCCATTTATGTGTATCATTCTATTTTATTTTTTTTTTTACTCCAGATATTTGTTTATAATGTTATGCCATATTTCCATGTTCATGTCTTTTCAGTTGTATTTTAAAGTGTAAAAAATTTGTGATTTTCGGGCCAACTTCAACCAACTATCCCTTATACTAACTTTCCTGTTCTCGCTATCTGGAATGTCTCGCTATCTGGAATGTCTCGCTATGTGGAATGTCGCTGTCTGGAGTCGACGGCCGCGACCCCAAGCCCATTTTAGATGGGGGAGGGGGGGATATTCTCTAATAAATTTTAACCCTGTAAATTCACCAATGGTGGTTAAAGTAAGGGTAAAAAATTTTTCTTTTAATACCGTCACTAATTCTGCAAAATTATTAACTTTATAACAATTCTGTATATACACGTTAAGTGCGTTACCCTTTACAAGACGTGAAATTTTTTGTAATTTCCACTGTTCATCTCTATTCCCTTCAATAAATTTTTTATCAAAATAATTTCACCAAGAGGTTATATCCATATTGCCGTCTGAATCAAAAGGCGCAATATTTAATTCTGTTTCACTACTTGCTATTCTTAAAGAATCGTCAAGCTCAGTATTTGGTTTGGCAGTCACCATTTTGTTTTACAAATATAAGATATCAAAAGGAAAATACTTAAATTATTTAAAATGTAATAATTAACATAATTATATCACTTCAGAAAACAAAAGAAATTTAGTGATTGAGATATTATAAGAATTAAAATATTATGGCGAAAACTCCGATGATAAGAATGTTACACAAAGAAGTAGTATAACAAATTCTTGAAGCTTATTTTGATTATCTGCACAGCGTTCGGCGTGCATGCAGAAATCAAGGCAAAAATGGCATACCGTTCGATGGCACTTCACGCTTTCACAAGTTTGTCACTCGCGTTCACAACACTTTAAACTCACACAACGTCGCTTCCATAGGTGTCACTCACCGCACTTGGTCGTCACTTATCCTTCTTCACACTTTTAGTAGAATCTCAGTCCAGGCCGATCTTTCACTTTTGAAGAATTTAGATCCGATCCCGATCTTTCACTTTTGTAGAATTTTTATCCGATCCGGGCCGGGCCCCCACTATTTGTAGAAACTCGATCTCGAGCGAGTCCCCACTTTTACTAGAAACTGTGGTCGGTGTCTAGGGGTCGTTGTTCTCAGTCTTATAGAAACCTTTCCGCTTACTGCACGGCGGAACTAGACTCTCTTATACTCAGAGTATAATAGTACTCAATTAAAGACAGAGTCACTGCGTAAAACACAACACTATATATTGACACTTATAAACTATTTACATATCTAGAAATACGTTGCATATAAAATTACACGTCAAGCCACACCAGGCCTCCACAATCAAAATGGGTTAAAGTATCCGGCCGTCTGCCGAGATAGGATTGAGTAAGCCGCCGTCTGCTGCTTATCAGTAGCCAACGTCATGCCCCTTCGAGACTGTCTCTCCTCCCGTCGCAGCCGTCTGCTGCTTTCGGCACCTCTTAACAGGTCGGGACCCAATCTCAGTCTCTCCTCAAATCCTTTTCTCCCCGTTCATATCTCGAAAACCTAATAGCGCTGTCGTCGCATAGCGTACACGGTGACATATAGCTCATAGCTGGAGCCCTGGGATAACACAATTCCCATAACTCGGCTGTCCTGACTATGCTGACGTCCTCGGCAGTGTTATGCCTTACCATCATCAGTTTTAGCACACAGAATAGCACAAACGAAACAAAACAATGAAATAAAAAGAAAGTAATGCGTTGTTTACAGTCGGTCATGGCTCTTTTCTGAAAGTCTAGTCGGAGCCAGTGGACTACAGTTCACTGTAATACCTAAACAAAAAACACAGGTACACCACGTTTAAATTACGATGCACAATTCGTCTTTAACTGTAACACTTAACTTGTTCAAAACACCAATGAAACACTCGGTCACACCAAGTTTGTGTTTAAATGCGTATCTTGTCACTTAAATCATAGCACTATTAAACATGCACTCACAAACAAAACACTTCGTCTTTCGTATATCGGTGACACTTAGGGCTACCATTAGGGCCAAACAAAACCCTTGAATACCATATCGCCCTTTACGACACTTAACTGATGACACTTTCTTCTCACACACCTCCGATCACAAGCGGAGCACACTTTTACGGGTGGATTGCCAAAATCTGAAGAAGTGTGAAGTATGATAACGATGACTATTTTGTACTGTTGAGTATATCGGTTCAACACTTTCGAGTCTGGGACGCATTTTGCAGACTCAGAGCAAAATTTCACAACCATTTCCGAAGATCCGTCACTCAAACTTCCTTGCATTTCTAATACTGTAGCTTTTTCACTACGGTGTTCCCATTCTTTACGAATCACTCTTCCACTAAAATTTAGTGGCAATTCAAAATCTGTAGCCTTTGCGCTACGTTCACAGCAATCATGAGGGATCATTTTTCCACTAAAATTTAGCGGCATTTCAAAATCTGTAGCCTTTGCGCTACGTGGCACACATTCCCTTTTTTCTTCCTTCTCATTCTTCAAAACATAGGGACTATCGTTTACCCCTAAAGAAATCTTTCCCGCTCCCTCAGACACTTGGGGTTGTGTCGCAAGTTCAATGACCTCTTTCATAGCAGGCACTAGAAAATGTGCAAGCCTTTTCTCCTCTGTCGCACCGCCGGTGAAATTGGATGACAGCTTTATGAATCTCGTAGTGGTTGCGGTCATTTCGCCCCATTCTGCTCTTGTCGCAGACTCCATGGTTTACCATGGTGTTCACTCGTTGTTTGATTTACCTTTGTTGACTCCTGCCACATTTCGCGAGATAACTTTTTGATGTTTGGCAACACGCAATTAAATTTTGAGTTTTATTCTTTTCTTTTATTATTGTTATGTTAAGATACGGCGCCTGTTGGTGATATATTTTTCGGTCCCGTTTTTTACGACGGGAAGTATGTAACTTTGGTCTAAATTAATATATATATATAAAGTTGTATGTGTGTCATTAGTAATCTGAATTAAACTAATATTTCTCGATATTATATGAGTACCTAAAGAATAACATCACAGGATCTGTTTCATTTTAAAGGAGCTCCCCCGGGACAATGGAGGTAGGAATTTTGCTTACCCTATAAGTTCGGTGTCACTTCCAAATATTTAATTTGAAAGTTGGGCGGAGTGACATTTTTTGGCATCCCTGCTGGGACGAGAGCTCTTTGAGATAGATATATAAGAAAGAAGAGATTTGTATAGATTTGGTTTAGAACTGAAGTTTGATATTAAAAAAAATAGTGTGACACACATAACCATTAATATGGCTGACGACGTTTTGACTAAGTTAAAAAAGAAATGTACTAGTATTACATCATCAGTCGCTAAGAATATTAAAAGTATTGAAACTGAAGTTAATAATTCTGAAGTTTCTATAGACGTCTTAATAGAACTTTTAGAACGTATAAGAATTTATTATGATGAACTAAAAGCTATAAATATAGAAATAGAATCTGCTGTAGATCTCAAGGATTTAGATAATGAATTAAAAAGCGCGACAGATTACCAAGATAAGATAATAACATGGACATTTCGCGCAAAAAAGAAAATCCGTGAGTTGTCAAAAAGTAATTCAATGGAAATTTCTACATCAAGTTCGTCTGACCTAAGAAACAACACTTTTGTAACGGAAAGGGCTAGTGTTAAATTACCGAAGCTTAGTATTAATCATTTTTATGGAGAGAAGAATCAGTGGCTCACGTTTTGGAATACTTATGAGACCGCGATACATAAAAATGAATCATTAGATAAAATTACTAAGTTTAGTTATTTAAGAACCTATTTAAAAGGATCCGCACTTGAATCAATCGAAGGTCTGTCAATAACACCAGCAAATTATGATACTGCCATAGATATTCTGTCATCTCGATTGGAAAAAAGAATATCTTAATAAATACTCATTTAAACAGTTTATTACAAATTCCACCATTGAAAAAAGCAAGAGATCCTATATCATTTAGGAAATTTTTCGATCAAGTCCAAACTGAAATTAGAAGTCTCGAATCGCTTGGAATTAATTCTGATACGTATGGGAACCTTTTAACGCCTATGTTAATAAAATTATTACCTCCACATTTAATTTTTGAGTTCAATAAAGAAATTGGAGAATCCGATTATGATTTAAAGCAGATGATTGAGTTTTTATCTCAGCAACTGAACGCAACGGAAAGGTCCCATGTAAATTACCACATCGAGACCAAAGCAAACAGGAGTTGGGGACGAGACTATGAGTCGCACAAATCGAAATTTTTGGCGAAAGAGAATAAAAAAATAAATAGAACAGTATTTACCGCGACAGATCTACTAACCGTTGAAAAGAAAGAAAGTTGCTATCCGTGCATATTTTGTAATGAATCTTCACATGAATCGTCAAAATGTAAATTTGTTTTTTCACTGCCTTTGCAAAAAAGAAAAGATATTTTAATGAAAAAGGGTTATTGTTTTCGTTGCATAAGGCACGCTAATCATTTATCGAAAACGTGTAGAGCCCGAATAATTTGTAAATTTTGTTCAAAAAACCATTCTGACATTTTATTTTATGCAAATGAAAATAAAATGGCTAAAAGTGAACCTTTAAATAGTAATATGCTTAATGGTGATATTGATGATAGCGTACTTGCTAATAAATCATTTTCGAAGCAAGTGTTTTTGCAGACCTTAGTTGTGTGCGTAAGTGTAAATGGTTTAGATTATTACGTTAGAATATTACTCGACAGTGGATCTGTAAAATCTTATATCAGTAAATTCCTGGCAGTAGCTTTAAAATTAGGATGTTTAGGAGAAGAAACTGTTGTTCATGGTCTATTTGGCGGAATTGAGAAAAAGGAAGATCACAAAAAATATTGCGTTAATATAAGTAATATTGATAAGAGTTTCTCGTGCGAGTTACATGTTATGGATCAAGAAAAAATTTGTGTTGCGATACCCAAAATCAGTAATTCTGGGATTATCAATAAAATTCAACAATCTGGCATTTTAGTAAGTGATATTTCTATTAACGAATATACTTGCATGTATGAAAGAGATCCAAACGAAATACATATATTAGTTGGCACTGACTTTGCAGGAAGATTGTTCACCGGTAAAATCAAGCAAATATCTGAGGGACTGGTTGCCATGCATACTCGTTTAGGCTGGACGCTGATGGGAGATTCTGGAGGAAAAACTAGATGCTGTGAGACTTTGCTCTCTCTAAATATTAGTGATTTGAATATCCCAGAATTATGGCAGTTACATACAATAGGTATTCGAGATTCTGGGGAAAATCAGTCTAAAAAGGAATTAGAAGAGGCAGCGAAATTACATTTTCTCCAAAATGTTAAAAGAGATCACGAAGGCCGTTACGTGGTAAATTTACCATGAATAAAAGATCACCCTCCTCTTACTAGCTGCAGAAAGATAGCAGAAAAAAGACTTGTGAATTGCGTCAAATCATTAGAAAGGATCCGAAAATTACGCGACTACGAAGAAGTGTTTAATGAGTGGGTGAAAGAAGATATAACTGAAAATGTTGAATCCTGTCTAGAAATGGCCGAAGAACATTATTTACCACACAGACCGGTATTTAAGGAAAACTCAACCACTAAGGTTCGCCCAGTTTTTGATGGATCTGCGAAGGAAAAAATTCTCCATCGATCAATGAATATTTGGAAAAAGGACCGAATCTCATTGAGCTTATACCCTCCATAATAAATAGGTTTCGATATGGTAGATTTGGGGTAATTGAAACTAACAACATACACTATTAATACATTATTATAAAATAAAAAATTAATGCTTGATATACAATTTACTATAGATAAATTTGAACAAAAAATTATACATGACAGGTTTTACAGATATTTATAACATTATTTATTGATATTCAATTCAAAAGTAATATAAAATAAAAGCTTAAATTTAATAATAAATGTGATTTATAATTTTGACTGTTTTCTTAATTTTTTACCTTTAGCACAGAGTTGAGAATTTTTATTTTCTTGTTTGCATATAAAATGCATGCGCAGAATTAGAAAAAAGTTGACAACATTTTGAATTAAATTAATGTTATGTCAAAACTAATCATCATAAATTGCTAAAATTTTTTGTATACATGTATATCTTGCATGTTTCTACAATTTCTACCTAAATTAAGGTATTTTTTTGCAGAAATTTTTTTTTTTAATTTATATTTTTTTGTACATTACAATACATTTGCCTGAAAAAAATATTTTTATGCGAAATATGGTAACTATTTTAGGTGCAGATTAAATTATAACCTAGGGATAAAATATATACAAATAATTTAATATAAATCTCTTATAGTTTTAAAAAATACTCTGCACATTGCATTGATCTAAGATTCACTATTCATAAAACATTTTTTTCTTAAAATAATCCTTATAATAGTTGCCGTGTTCTGTAGTCGACTCTGTCCGTAACGCGTCCGGAGCGACCACCTCATATCCATCCATTTGGCATCCATTTTGTTTTATGAGTTAGGCTTAACAAGTTAAAAGTAAAGTTCAAAAAGATTATTTGCCAACTAAACACAAATAATTGTAATTAAAACAGCGTAATATCGACACAAATCAACTTTATTTCGATCAATTTTATTTCAAAATTATCTCTTCATTAGAGAATTATCTCTTTTCCGCCACCTTTCGCGTTATCATAGTGTTTCTCAGAACTTGAAAATGTAAACACAAGTGAGTCATTCATTCACCGTGATTCGTTAATTTAAGAAAAATTGAATCAGAATTTTTTTCACAGTAAAACAGGTTTTCATTATTTTAACCATATATAATATATATATTTTAATATATACTATATATTTTTTAATACATAATATATAATATATATTACAACACAGTATTACAATTTAATATTACAATAATGTCGAATTTAGTTGCAAACTTGACGCATGCGCAGTGATATGTTCCAAACTGTACGTCACAAAAGCTAGCCGGTTCAAAAGGCCAAATCTTCAGTATACAGATTTTTTGCATTTACAACACATGGAATTCTATATATTCCACATCTAATACGTGTTTAGTAACGATTCAATAACTTTGTATGATTTTTAATCAGAATTTCTTTAGTTTATATATATTATTTTTGCTATATTTATATATTTATATATATATATATATATATATATATATTTAACAATATATAATATATGTACATTAAATTGAAATACACATGCAAAAATTTTTTGCACGTGAATAATTTGTATGATATTTTAATCTGATTTTCTTTATATATTTTATTTTTGCTTAATATATTTATACATAGCCTATTTATACATATATAGCATAAGATATAATATATGTACATTAAATTGAAATACACATGCAAAAATTTTTTGCACGTGAATAATTTGCATGATATTTTAATCTGATTTTCTTTATATATTTTATTTTTGCTTAATATATTTATACATAGCCTATTTATACATATATATAGCATAAGATATAATATATGTACATTAAATTGAAATACACATGCAAAAATTTTTTGCATGTGAATAATTTGCATGATATTTTAATCTGATTTTCTTTATATATTTTATTTTTGCTTAATATATTTATACATATATATAGCATAAGATATAATATATGTATATTAAATTGAAATACACGTGCAAAAATTTTTTGCACATGAATAATTTGCATGATATTTTAATCTGATTTTCTTTATATATTTTATTTTTGCTTAATATATTTATACATAGCCTATTTATACATATATAGCATAATATATAATATATGTACATTAAATTGAAATACACGTGCAAAAATTTTTTGCACATGAATAATTTGCATGATATTTTAATCTGATTTTCTTTATATATTGTATTTTTGCTTAATATATTTATACTTAGCCTATTTATACATATATATAGCATAAGATATAATATATGTACATTAAATTGAAATACACATGCAAAAATTATTTGCACGTGAATAATTTGCATGATATTTTAATCTGATTTTATTTATATATTTTATTTTTGTTTAATATATTTATACATAGCCTATTTATACATATATAGCATAATACATGATTATATAAAATATTTATATTACATTGAAATAGATTGAATTAGCAGTATTGTTTCTAAATATCTGGCTGCATTAGTTAGACTGTACAAGTCGGATTTTAAAATCAGCTGCAAGCATGGTTTTTTTTTCCAAGAACGTTTTTTAATTATAAACTTCAATATTTTTTTTAAAAAACCTCACTGTAATAATTTTTAGTAAAGCATTCTATTGTGATGATAGTGTATCTTTTAAGGTGACTGCCTACGTTGAAAATTTCATTTTTTGACTATTTTGGTCAATTTTATTTTTTCCAGGAATCGTGCAATTCAATCTTTTCTCTTTTCAAAACTGTTTTGATTTTCATTCTACATCAATTAGAAGCAGAGTTATAGCTATTTTAAAAAATGTCTGCTACAAAATTGAAGTGGCAAACAACTTGAACTGAGTTTTTCTCAGAATTATGTTTTTAGCACAAATCTTTACCATTATCATGATATTTCACACAATAATACATATAATTTGATAAAATTTTCGGGAAATGTTTTAGATGCTATTGTTAATGAAATGACGCTCAATAATTGATGCATAATAATAAATAGTTAAATAGTTTTTGTTTTGGCAGCAGCATACGCCGAAATTTTCAAAAGTGGGGGGGGGGGGGGTTACTATGAAAAAGTAGTTTTCAGCAATCAGTGCAGAGCTTGAACCTATTTAAGTAATATATGTAATCAGAAAAAATGGGGGGGGGGTTAACCCCCATCAACCCCTCCCCTGCATACACCACTGTGTTTGGGGCTGTTTTTATAAGGAGAGGAATGATGAATTGGGGGAAATTTTCATATTGCAACATTTTTGCATTTTAAAATTTCTCTTAGATTGTGGGTCATTTAAGATAACTGTCAGATGTGCCGCATTTTAGCTAATTTTCATTGAAAATTACTTCAAATTGACCAATTTATAAAAAAGTATGGTATTTACTGGCAAGTTTTTGTTTATTTTTTAATTTTCAAGTGCTATTTTACCATAAAAAACAAAAAAATCTTTAAAAAATGATTTTTTAAAAAAATTGGCTCCAAATGTAGGCAGTCACCTTAAAACAATATTTCAGGTGATTATAAGGGGACATTTTATTATTTTGTTTTGTGCCACTTTCTCGAATTATATTACTTTATTTTTCAGATCTAATAAAAAAAAGTATTAAAAAATTTCACCTTCAAATTAGAAAACAATTTAAAATTAACAAATGAGACAGCAAACATTCAAGTAAATTTCAATGTTCTAAATTGCAACACATCAGGTTGCAAAACAGTATATTATTTTCTAATATTCACGTTTTTACATGTACTATCTACGGTATGTACTGTATAGTAGTGTGCTTTTCAGAGCGAATACCTAACATAACGGCAAAATTTTCTTAAATTTTTAAAAGTCTGTAATTTTCCGATACCTTTCACGTTTTCATAGCGTTTCAATTAAATTAATAACACGTATTCATTTTATATATTCGGGACATGAAAATGTAAACATGAAGTTAGTCATTCATTCATCTTTTTTTTTTTTATAAGATGAATGAATGACTAACTTCATGTTTACATTAATTCATGTTTACATTTTTACAGAATATTATTTTCTAATATTCTGTAAAAATTTCTTATATTTTAACAAGGTTATGAATCTTTTTTTTATTGGAACTGTTCAATTACTTACCATCAAGTTTTGACAGGTACTGTCTACGGTATGTACTGTATAGTAGTATGCTTTTCAGAGCGAATACCTAACATAACGGCAAAATTTTCTTAAATTTTTAAAAGTCTAAATTTTCCAATACCTTTCACGTTTTCATAGCGTTTCAATTAAATTAATAACAAGTATTCATTTTATATATTCGGGACTTGAAAATGTAAACATGAAGTTAGTCATTCATTCATCACGTTTTTACATGTACTATCTACGGTATGTACTGTATAGTAGTGTGCTTTTCAGAGCGAATACCTAACATAACGGCAAAATTTTCTTAAATTTTTAAAAGTCTGTAATTTTCAGATACCTTTCACGTTTTCATAGCGTTTCAATTAAATTAATAACAAGTATTCATTTTATATATTCGGGACATGAAAATGTAAACATGAAGTTAGTCATTCATTATTCTTTTTTTTTTATATATATATATATATTTATATTTTAACCATACTAGCCACTGCGTGACCAGCATGGTCACTTTTAGTTTTAAATTTCCTTTTGCAAAACAACGCAACTGAAAGTGACATATGTAAGGAATGTTACAATTACCTGTCATCATAAATATATGTTGTTAAGGGGTATTCTCTATTAAGCTGATTCTAAAACATTGTGATCAAAAAATGTGAATTTCCATTACCTTAGAACAGAGTTAAAGATAAGACTGAGAAAGCCCACGTCAATGATTTTAAAAATTACATCCCTCTTTGTATGTACTATTTTTCAAAATTAAGATATCTATACTTTATCATTACAACAAATAAGAAATTGCAGGGGGAAAATTTTAAATATAGTGTTGATTACATCACTCTCTGCATGAATTACTGTTAATAATTCAGATATCTACACTTAATCATATTAAATAATAAATTGCTGGAAAAATTTATTCATTTATAAAATGGAGCAAAAATTCAGCAATTTTTCAAAATTAAGATATCTACACTTTACCATTACAAGAAATAAGAAATTGTTGGGGGGAAATTTTAAATACAGTGTTGATTACATCACTCTCTGTATGTATTACTGTTCACAATTCAGATATCTACACTTAATCATATTAAATAATAAATTCTTGGGAAAATTTCCTCACTTATAAAATGGAGCAAAAATTCAGCAAGTACTTAAAATATAGTGTGGATTTCAACTATGATATTCATAAAACTTCTTGATATACAGATTTGAGTATTTCAAAAGTAGGAGATACTAAAGCGACAGAATCAAAAGAATGGATTCTAGATAAACCTACATACAACTGTCCATGGTTAAACACTGGATTTGATAGGTCTAAACATGTATTGTCAAAAGATCAGCGGTTGTAACTTATGCGGCCACTACACACACGCGGTTTTAAATTGCGGACAGCCGCTGTTTACATCCGGTAGTTGCAGCCGTTGCCATTCGAAGTGTAGAAATATCGTAGATTTTTGTGCCGCATACCTACGCGTTTTATATATAGGGATTATTTTAACCAGATATTACAATAATATCAAATTTTGTATTTTCGGAAAGTTGCAAACTCGGCGCATGGATAGTGATATGTTCAAAAGTGTCTGTACGGTAGCGTGCTTTTCAAAGCGAATACCTAATATAACCGCAAAATATTCTTACATTTTTTTGAAGTGTTTTATTGAATATTTCTAAATTACCAGCACACGTGGCTTTCATATGAATTTCTAATATTTTAATAAGGTTATGAACCCTTTTTTTTATTGGAATGTTTACTTAATAACCGTCAAGTTTTGACGGGTACCATCTAGTTTATAATAATCTCCCAACAATTCTGTTTTTTTTTTTCTAATAGATAAAACTTTGTACAATTCACCTTTAAAAATTGGTTCAAATTAATTACAAATTAACTGTTTAACAACACATTAAGCTTGGTAGTAAAATCAGTGTATTTTTGTGCATGCAAAGGTGATCTCCTCCCGCTTAAGAATTTTAATGAAGTTTAGCAAAAAAGGCAGTTCAAATAAACATTTTGAATGAAGATAAACAATTGTTAAGTTGAATAAATAAATTCATATTATAAATGCACTTTAAAAAAAACTTATTTCTTTTGAAAAATACGAAAAATCCATATTAAGGCGTATGGTTTCCGTGTTATAGCGGCAACAGATCAGGCGCGCGCGCCATCTAGTGGTGGCGACCAAATCGGAGACACATTTTTAACACTAGCTTCCCCTCCTTCTGTAGCTTCATGTTTTAGAGACTGCCTTAGAATGTTTCTAGCTGTTGAAGAGAACATTTGAGTGGTGTAGGATCAAAACTAGCAATCTCCATCAGAGCTTTTTTTATTTCAAGAAATGACAAAGAACTGTATCTTATACATTTTTAAAGGTATAAATTTGAAATTACCTTTAGAAAAATTCCTACACTATGTTTTACTAGTAGACCATTTTCCAAATATTTTTGTTTTTAATTGATTGAAATAAGAAAGTATCCTTAACTCAATTTATAAAAAGAAAAAGAAAAAAATGAAGACTGCTAGTTTTGATCCTACACAATTCATTTACACTCTGGTGGATAAGCTGTGTAGAATATCATGATTATTTGAAATTTCCGGTTTACACCAGGAAATTTGATACAAACTTAATGGTGTAAAGGTAATAAAAAAAAGTCATTTTTAAATTTAATTTACTATGTTTAAAATTTAAAATACACAATTTTTTTTCTCTCTAAGCCAAGAGTGGCCAACTCAAAACAATCCGGAGGCTACTTCAGAAAAATATAAATGACAGTGATCCAACTATAATTTCACGGCGAATTTTGACATCTGCTGTTCTGAAGGCGAAATTGCCTTCATAAAAAATCAGATTTTAACATTAAAATAATTTAAATATTTGAATTTAAATTATTTAAAATACATATAAATAAATGCAGGGTTCTCAAAAGATCATATTATAAATACTGGAAAAAATATATTTTTGATTTTTCAGAAAATTGTATCTTATTAATAAAAGCGAATGTTTGCGTGCGTGCGTGTGTGTGTGTGTGTGGGGGGGGGGGGCGGCCCCCAGGTGAATCTGTGAAACTTACAGCCGGTGATTTAAACAACTGTTAATTATGTTTGTGTTTAGCATTGATTATGTTTGTATTTAGCTTTGAGAAAAAATAATTTTATAAAGGTTTTTTTTCGGTCTTTTATGCTAAAATAGCACTTAAAAATCAAAAGAAGAAACAAAAACTTACCTGTAAATAGCATATTTTTTTTATAAATTGATCAATTTGAAGTAATTTTTAATGAAATTTAGCTAAAACACCTATCATTCTGCACAAAATCCTAAAGCTAATATTTTAATTTCCCTCTCACACATGTTACATATGACAGTTATCTTCTAAATGACCTACAATCTAAGAGAAAATTTTAAAATGCAAAAATAATACACGCAATTTTATGTTTCAATATGAAAATTTTCTCAGATTCGTGATTCCTTTCCTTATAAAAACAGCCCCAAATAAAAAAACTATTTATTATACACCAATTATTGTTCACTTTTTGTTTATTTTGTATTTGCTAAGGAAATTGTGTTGTTATTGGATATTTTTGAAGGCCAGTGAAATATAATTATGTTTTATTTACTTTTCTATTTTGCATTTAGTTAATTTTCTAATTTTCCTATCTGTCATTTTTTGATTAATTTAGTTACTTTATTTGAATATTCTTTCTTTTTATGCTCCTGTCTACAACTCTTTACAATATTTCTGTGATATAATTGTAGTTTTTTTTATTTTGGGCTGTTTTTATAAGGAAAGGAATGACGAATCGGGGAATATTTTCATATTGGAACATAAAATTGCATGTATTATTTTTGCATTTTAAATTTTCTCTTAGATTGTAGGTCATTTTGAAGATAACTGTCATATATATCATGTGTGAGAAGGTAATGAAAATAGTAGCATTAGGATTTTGTGCAAAGTGATAGGCGTTTTAGCTAAATTTCAATAAAAATTACTTCAAATTGACCAATTTATAAAAAAGTATGCTATTTAGAGGTAAGTTTTTGTTCTTTTTTTAATTTTCAAGTGCTATTTTACCATAAAAGACCAAAATAACCTTTAATTTTTTTTTTAATTGACTCCGAACGTAGAATATTAATCTGAAATTTAGTTAAAACACCTATCACTCTGCACAAAATCTTGATGCTACTATTTTAATTTCCTTCTCACACGATACATATGACAGTTATCTTCAAAATGGCCTACAATCTAAGAGAAAAATTTAAAATGCAAAAATAATACACGCAATTTTATGTTCTAATATGAAAATTTTCCCCGATTTGTCTTTCCTTTCCTTATGAAAACAGCCCCAAATAAAAAACTATTTATTATACATCAATTATTGTGCTTTTTTTACTGTTTTCACTTTTTTTTTATTTTGTATTTGCTAAGGATATTGTGTTTTTATTGGATATTTTTGAAGGGCAGTGAATTTTGTAGTTATTTGGTGTTATTTAAAGTTAATTTTCTAATATTACTCCTTTTGTATTCTTTTTTTCATTAATCCTATTTTACTGGGTTAATTCCCAGTATATGGATTACCGTTGAAACTGTTTGGAATATTTCTGTGATAGTCATGGAATATTGTTATTTTGTAGTTATTTGGTGTTATTTAAAGTTAATTTTCTAATATTACTCCTTTTGTATTCTTTTTTTCATTAATCCTTTTTTACTGGGTTAATTCCCAGTATACGGATTACCATTGAAACTCTCTTTGGAATATTTCTGTGATATAATTGTGTTAAGCTTTGATTTTAGCTTTGATTATTGCTATTCCATGATTGCTGAAGGGAGCGGATCCCTAAACCGACCGGCTAGACGGGCGAAGTACGGCTAAGTAAATTTTACATTTTTACTTTTCAGATTTTAGTGCTACAATGATGAAAGGCTGAAATTCTGAGATGTGTATAACATTTCACATATATTTTTTCTGTGTTATTATACTGTGTTAATTTTTAAATTGATTTTGGTTAACAAACATTCTTAAAATCCCGGGCATCACCGGGTACTTCAGCTAGTTCTTAATAAAAATGTCTGCTCTGTGAAAAATAAATTTTTAGCAATATCAAAATGTTGAAGAAAATGCCAAAATTACAACATGCAACTTTGTAAAATCAAATATTTTTGCAACTCAGAGGAGCAGTTTTGAAACTATTTTTTTTAAATCCATGTACGTATGATAAAAATACATTTGCTTGTTAGAAAATAAAACATTTATTTCAGAAAACTAGCTGAGATCACAGTTTTCTTTACAATATGAAATATAGTCTGATCCACAAAAATATGCTTATATTACAAAATAAAACATAAAATCGGTTTTCTTAATAATCAAAAGGTAGCAAAAATTTAATGAGATGCTTCCGGATGGGTACTTGATGCAGCAAGGGCAGTAAAATCAATGACGATTTCAGATTATGAAACATATAGGAGGTTAGATAAATTTTTATCCATAAGACTACTTCTTTCCTTCTACTCAGTGCTTTCGCACACAAATGATGCCAAGCATGGAATAAGTGAGTGAAGTATTTGAACAATAGTAGAATAAATATTCTTTCTCAATTGCTTTAGTACCATGGGCCAGTTAAAAAGTCCTGACAGCCATCCCTGCTCTATGCTATTGTAATTTTAGCAATAAACTTCGTGTGTTATTCACAAAAATTGTGCCCATGGTACCATTTAGTAATGCTAAAATAAATTCTAAATGTTTCAGAAATATATTTACTTTTACGTGAACCAACATGATATAGTTTAAATATATTGTATGTAATTAGCTTTGATACTGATTAAGAATAATTTAGTAAATTAAATTTAATGATTCCATAGAGCTTTTATTTTCTACAGTGTGATATCATTTATGCCTCATAGCTATAAGTGTTTATTCTATGGCAAAAGACATACCACAAATGTTCCTTATGAGAAAGGCTGGTCTATACCATTTTCATCTCTAAAACCTATTAATGAAAAGAAATAATGATTCTGTTGTAATTAGGTTTATATTTGTAGTTGAATGAGATATTCAATGAAAAATCATTGTTTAAATGACATGTTAGTGAAGATTTTTCTTGATTGTTAGAAAATCAAGTTCATAGTTAAAATAGTTTCTGAGCATCTCAGTGCTCTCAAAATTTGCATTTTAAATTTCCCTTTTCAAACATTGGTTCATCATTGTTTCAATTTTAACTTCCATACACATACTGTATTTAAAATTATTCATTGCACATATAAGACTTTTCAGCTCTTTTCAATGTCCAGAGATATCTCAGGTGCCAAAGAAGTACTTCACATTGTTCTAACAAATTGGCTCAAAAATGAGATTGCATTCCACATTCCAGGTATATTTAAATCTTTTTGACTTTCAATAAAAGTCTTGACCTCAGTGCCATAGCGAGCATAACTGGCACCCAAGTCATGATACCCCCCGAAAAACATATAATAATATAATATATAGAATTAGTTAAAAGGACCATTTGGCGCCCCTCTGTGAGTGGCACCCGGGACATGATAGATCCCCTTGCCCCCCCCCCCCCCCCCTCGCTACGCCACTACTTGACCTGTTAAACATTTTGAAGTATGATTATTGAAGTCAGACTCCTATATGTTTCAGATTATGAAACATATAGGAGGTTAGATAAATTTTTATCCATAAGACTACTTCTTTCCTTCTACTCAGTGCTTTCGCACACAAATGATGCCAAGCATGGAATAAGTGAGTGAAGTATTTGAACCATACAATCATAACTTAAAGAAGATTGTATAGAAATTGATATATTTTTTTAATTCAAAACAGATAGTTTTATTTGAGTGTAGAATATAGTTATTTATAGTTACAAAGTTGAAGCAGGGATAATGTGTAAAGAATGTTAATATTATTGTAAAAAATTTTTTAAACATTTATTCTTTTAAAAAGAGAAATAAAAAGAATTACAATACTTGGGTTTTTCATGGTTAAATTTTTTCAATAGCAGTTAGGATAAGTAAATTTTCATAATGATATAAAATATTTGAGGAACAAATTTTTATCTTTCATGTTGTTTGATAACAGACTTTTTTTTTTTCAAATTCTAATTCTGGCTGTCAGGAACAAATCAAATTGGACAAACCATGTAGAAAAAACTTTACTCTTCTTGTTTGAGTTTGAATATCACACTGAAAAATTGCCATCTAAGGTAATAATAATTTATATTTTTAAAATCACTACATTATTTTAGGGAATGACAGGAGTTTAAACATGGTTTCTAAGGCTGAAACTGTTCTTATCCCTCATTAGAAATATTTATTGGGTGATCATCAAATTATTTAATGGAAAGCAATTTAAGTCATCATATATTTGAATGCTCATTTTTTATACATAACTATTATTCATATGAATTGCAATTTTACTATATGATATTAGCAAAACTGGAAGAGGAATATTTTATGAATGGGTAAATTAAAATAATAAAGCAAAAATTACACAAAGATTTCCCATACCAAATGTTAATTTTTTTATCATAATGTTCAAAATTTATATATATATATATATATGCATTTTTATTCATAGATATACATATGCATAAACGTGTAACAAAATTTAAAAAACTGGTCATACAAGGTAAACATAGATGATGCAAAATATTACAATTTGATTTCATTTAAGACTATAGTCTTAAATAAAACGAATTGCAATTTTCTGTAGCTAAGTTATATTATTCACAATATTAAATGAGGTAAGAGGATTCTTTTTTAGGAATTTGTACAGCAAAAAGACCTGATTTTTGTGCACTATTAAATATTGTTTAAAACAAATTTATACCAAATATAGCAATTCAATAAATTTACAGTAACATATGAAATTCATAATGAAAATAATAATTGCCTATTTATAATACATTCAAGGATGCAAGCATGATTATCAATGCAGATCATTATAATTTATCTCAGACTTCTTTTAAAATGTTTGACTATAATATACTAATTATAAAAATAAACTTTCAGAACTATAGAAATAAAAAATATGAATTAGCCTACAATCGAAAATCGTAGTAATAAAGATATACCTCCCTCTTAAATCATGATGTTATCTATATGAGTTATACATGCAAATTAAAATGATCACATAAATAGAGATTAAATTACTGATATGCAATATTTATAGTTTTATTAATACTGTTATATATAGATATATTATGCTTGGTAGCATAGTGGATAAAAGTGTCAAGCTGCCACACCACAGGTCCAGGGTTCGACCCTGCGACTGGGCAAGGTCGACTCATGCCTTTCATCCCTTGAGTAGGTCAATAAAATGAGAGTCCCAAGCATGCTTGGGAACTAACTCTAGGGGTCCCACGTCAGGTTGATCACCTGACCGAGACTATGCTGTATGGCACCCCAAGCCCACGATCATGAAAGTGGAGATTGACACCACAGGCCTTGGTCCACAATGCTGAATAACAATTTGGATTGTTGTGCCATGAGTTAGTTTTTATATCTATATATATAAAACAGTTCCATAACTGACTGACTCACTGACTGACATACAACGCACAGACCAAACCGCTGGACCTAAAGGGTTGAAATTTTGCATGGCAATTCTTTTTATAGTGTAGGGGTACACTAAGAAATATTTTTGAAAAATTCTTCTTAGATGTTTTAAATTAAATGCTTAAGCTGTTTTAGTAACTTTTTTAAAGTTTGCATTTAAAATAATAATTTGAGGGTTATAAAATTTATATCACGAGAAAAATCATAAAAATTCCTTTAAAATGAAATCTGTTTCGTATCTTCACCTCCATTATCTGATTTTTGGTGAATTTTTAAAGATTCATTTTTAGAATTTAATTTATTAAATGCTGATCACGTGATTTCTTTTTCTGGTACTTTAAATAAATTTTTCGTCACATGGATAACAACGAAATAGACAACAACAAAAAAATTTCTTGCTAATGCGGCAGATGATTGGACATTATCCATAAAAATATTAAAATACAGTAAAATATATGTTCCTCAAACTGTACTATATTCTGTAGTATGTCCTATTAGATTTAATTTGAATATTTTCTTCTACATTATTTTGTCTATAAAAATATCCCTTACGATTTTTTCATAAATATATATATATATTTTTTTTTACATCAATTGTATACATTGATCGTCATATTCATTATAAATATATATATATATATTTTTTTTTTTTACCGTTGTATTTAATTACATACTTAATACATTGACCGTTGTATTTAATTTGAATGTACTCCGTAGCGAAGTGCAGGTTTTCAGCTAGTAAATATATATATCTAAGACTCCACAATAAAGTTCTTAAGTCCATAGTACTTGTATCCAGATAGTAAAAGTTCACATTTTCAATATAAAATAAAAATATTTTCTTCTGAACTGTACTTTTAACTATTTTCTCTTATGCTTCCAACTCCAATAAGAAACTGACCATCTCAGAAGTCCATGCATGTTTGCAATAAATTATTCATTAAAAATGTCAATAAGCTTCCTTCCTTGACATTCCAGTAAAACGGGCTCATCTGAAATTACGGGTGAACATAGTTCTTATGCCATTGAGAGGAATCCTGCACACATGCATTCCAAAGCAAAAACTCTAAAGGGAAGATATATTAATTAACAGAGAAAATGTGTTACTTCAAGAGGCAATTTCTAGGTCCTGAATGATGTATGAAATAAAATAGATATTTGTTTTTTGACATAACATAAATATACACATACATACAGTGTACTCCCAATTATCCATGCTAATAGAGGGAAGGAGTAGTACGAATAATTGAAAACACGGATAAACCTATTTGTATTAAATTTTATTGCATTTTTAAATATAATACTACACTTAATTTTCTATTTTCTAAAGTTAATTTATGTATGTAATTCATAATTTTTTTAACCGAATCTTTGGTATTTATTTTTTTTATATTACTATGAATTTTCCTAACAGCTAGGATATGACTGTATATATCATTCTCTTGACTCATATAATCTAGTAAAGTAGGACTGTGCTATGTTTGATTAGATCACTAGGCTCATCTTCATTTTCTATATCTTCAATTCTTCCTGAGGTTGAATTGTAGCAGCATTTATGATATCAGTGTCACTCATTTGTTCAAAACACATTGCAAATCCCTTCCTAACAACTCTGGAAGATTTTCTTCATCACCCTCTTCAAATCCTTTTAAATTTTCCATTAAATTCGTTAAATCCATCATTTCACAACTGATATTTCCTAGGAAATGCTTCCCATTCTGTGAAATTAAAGAAGTGCTATTTTAGTACATTATTGCATCTTTTATCAAACTTAAACCTCCTCAATAAATAGTAAACTGTTTATAAAATGTTGTTTATATATGTATATCAGAAGAATTTTGTAAGCAGTTTGTAATAAATTATGTAGTTATTATTTTGTATATAGATTTCAGATTTTTTTCAGCAACAATAATCTGCACATGGATAATCGAGAGTACACTCTATATAAATACAAATTTAATTTATTTATTTAAAACTATCTCTGAGTTCACCAGCAAAAACTCTCTGAAAGACTAAAATAATAAATACATCTAGCCTTCAAGAGAGCATAAACTAGTATTAAAACAACATCATTTTCTTCATTTATGAAGATAAAGAACAATACACGATATACATATTAAATGTCATCACACATGATTACACTTTCAAGGGATTTGTAAAGATAGCAGAAGGTTAAACTATTAGCATATTTAATGCTAATTAATCTTTTCCACCTTATCAAGAAAGTCACAACAACATTTCTACTAATTCATGTGCATAAATAAACAAATACCAGCTTTACATTAAACTGACAAAATGAATCTCTCTATTCTAAAAAAAGTAACTCCCGCTGCCGCTGTCAAAAGCTTGTCACGCTATCTCCTCCGAAACTGCTGGGGGTATGGGGTCGAAAGCGATACCAATGGATGCAGAAAAATGGGGGGACCAAAGTAAGACATGTCTCATCTTCGTCAGACTTTAATTTTTTTTTTTTACTTTATATTTTGTGGGGAAATATTGACTTTTACATCTTCAGATTACGATAACTCGCCAAAAAATGATCGTAGAATTTTGATCTTTTTACAATCTACGACTAAAGACATTTCTCTTTCAAACTAGACCTCATTTGTTTAAAAATTTTTAAAACAGACTAATATTTTCATCAAAAAATTAAACACAGTTTTTCAAGAAATACCGTCCCCTATGTGGATGTAATATCGATGCTCCTCGAGTTTTTAATCTTACAAAGAAAATATTTATATCATCTGGAAGCTGAAAGCTTTCTTATTCATATAAACTTCCTTTCAAGTCTATATCTTAAATTTTCGATTTTTTAATTGAATTTTAAAGCTGATAATTCAACAGTGATGAAACGCCCTTCGCATTAAGGGTGACAACAGCAAATGGATGGAAGCTGTTGCATTGCACGAGAATCACCCCTATGTATCTCGCTATTAGCCATAACAGAGGAGCGAGCATAGCGAGCCTAGGGGCGAAGCCCCTAGTTAAAATAAAAATGTTTTCTAAAAAAAAAAGTGGTAAAAATTGTGAAATAAAGAACATAAATAAAATTTTTTTTAGTTCACAAAATACGATGTATAATATATACCAAAAAACTTATTCTAAATGAGATTAGAGGAATCTTAAAAGATAAATCTAAAACTATTTGCTTACTGCAAACTGACTCCATCATGACATATAGTTATGATTACCTCAGTGCTTTGTAGACATGTGGCATAGTTTTCTTCTTTATGGCTACAACTTTTTCAAAGGGAAAATACAAAATATTTCTGATGTTCTCACATACTATCTAAAAAGCAAGCAACTAAATTAGCAATTTTAATGAAGATGTAAGACAATAATGCTATCTATAAAAAAAATGCTCTAAAGTTAATTGAAGTGATGGATCTCCATCAGAACTTAAAATAAATATATGATCAAGACTGTTTGAAAAATTAATAAATAAATAAATAAAACCAGGAAACAATTATCTGGAAGTATTTCACAATTTGTGATTGTTAAAAGTGATGGAAATTTAAACATTTTCTTTAAGCAAAAAGTTAAGAGTCAAGAGGATAAAGTAATTGTGCAAATAATAAAGACTTTGCAGATATTGCAAAGTAGCTCCCTTAACATTAATTAAGTTACCATAAAAAGAAATTCATCAAATAATAAACCCTTTGTGACACAGTTTATTAAAATAGAACTGAATTTTAGAAACATATTTAAAAGGGTCAGATGCACTTACTTAAATATTTTATACCCCCTAAAAAAATTCTGCTGTTTTTACTTTTACAGGGGGAGGTGGGATACTGTAAATCCCACCATGCAACAACAACATTCCATACATCATTGTGGACGTTATGCTGAGAGCTATGCAGTATGTAATATAAATCAGTGAAAATAAGATGTATACAAAAAATGTTGTCAACAATTGCATTAAAATAAATTATCGATATTTATTACACACATATAATCAAGATTATTTAGATTTCTCAATTTTGAAAATTTCCTTTCTGAATGCAATAGAAATTTTTCTTAAAATATGAAAAACTTCACTATAAATAAAAACTAATTTAATATAAATAATTCTTGAAAATGATTCAACAACTATGAATTAGGGTATGATTAATATCATTCATATATATATACAGAGAGAGAAAGAGAGGTCATGAAGTAAATGCGTATTTTACCAATAGTCTCTATGACTGGGAACTTTGTATCAAGTCCATGGTCAAAATACACAAAAAGGTATATACTGGTGATGGATCCTCTAAATTTAAAATCTCAGCAGATGGTCTACAATCCTCAGTGGAATCCAGCATGTGAATATTTACTACATTCTTCTCCCAAATCGATACCTAATGGTCAGTTTTAATCTGTTCAAATAACTTGGTTTAAGGTTCCTCCATATTACATACTGTGTCTTATCTCTTTGTAGTTATACTGTGTCTTAATCTCGGGAAGAGGGGGGGGCTTCATTTGAGGGGAAGGGGTTATCAACTTCCTCTTCAGTAATCCTTTCCCGGGGTGCAATTATTCCTTCCCCATCTGACTCAGAATCGGACATACTTGATTCCACATCTCTAATGCCTCCTCAACTGCTAGTTTTTTTGTTGACATGCTGTGAAAAACAACATGTGACACAAACCAGAAGGTAAAGGTCTTTGTAATAAAATTAATACACAGATGAAGTGTTGTGACACTCTATTCTTCTTGCTGAGAGTCTTTCCGTCTCTTTCAGAATCTTCACAAACACTGTTTGCCACTTCTAGTCATTTTAACTGTCCACTACACAAATCAATTGATTTGTGTAGTGAATTCAAATTTAAGATATTTCAAAAAGTGGAGTTAATTAACTCCACTTTTTGAAATATCTTAAATTTAAGTGTCAAAGCACTTGGTTCAGTCATAGCCTTTTATATTTATAATAAATTTGCCCCAGTAATAAAGATTATCACCATTAAACAACAACATTTTTTTTTGCCATTAAATAATAAATTTATTTCAGAAGCCATTTTGATTAACTCCATACTCTAATGTAAATTGTTTCAATAATTCAACTCAAATTCAGTAGCAAGTGCTGAATGATAATGGTAAATATTTTAGTGCCATTTCATCAGAATTAAAGTAAAATAAATTAGTCAGTCACAGTTTAGTTGCAGCAGAATCAAGTATTGAGTTTGAATTATTATAAAGTATTATTTCAATTTGATAGTTATTTTTAAGAAAATAAATATTATACCGTTATAATCAAGATGAATGAGACTAGTAACAATTTGGATGTGGAAAATAGTGAATCATCTGATGGTTCTTCAATATGATTTATTAACAGAAAGTCTGGCTCAAGAAAACAGTTAGGTTTTTCTTCGGATTCTTCTGATTGCAACAAACACATTGATTGGGAGGAAAAGCTGTAATCCTGATAATTGGGCCCGAAATTTACAAAAGCGTAAGAGAACAAAAGGTTTGGCATACAGGAATAGAGTAGAAAATTTTATACCAGCAAAAATATTTGTCGATTTAATATGCAAATGTCTTCAGAAGTGTCAAGTTATCAGGTCCAACCCTCACCTCATACAATTCAAATGTGACTATAATGAAGATTTGGAATTTAATACCATTAATATAAGTAAATCTGTAACAGGTAGACCACAAAGTTTGAAAAATGTAAATCAGCCTTTATACCTTGTCACAGTCCTACAGGTAGAACTGTGACAAGGGAAAAAAAGGAGAGACATGATGGACCTGCTAAAATTCATTCCTCCTGTTAAACATGATTACTATAAAAACTTGAGAACAAATCAAAATGATGAGACCTCCCATACAGCTGATGAAGAATACATCATTTATATTGCTGATGAATTAATCACAAATAATATATTATAATAGAACTGATAATATTCATTTTTATAAAAATCTGTAATAAAAAACTTAAAAACTTGAACACTAAATTTAACTTTATTACTATTTTCACTTGCCAAATCGATTAACTCCCACAGTCACATAAAAATTGTAACATTTCTGACGATTATGTTTTGGCTATTCTTTCTTATTAATTTTATATACTGTTAGATGAAAGCTACATCTGTATTTATGCATTCTACAATATTTATTTGAATTTATATTATAAAGGGGATTTTGCAAAACAATATAATTATTTTATCGCATTTCTCCATTTTTTGTTTTATGGAGTTAATCAATTTGTGCAGTGAACGGCTCATTTATGATTAGAAGATGAGCAGCAGCATTCATTATTTGATGCTATAAAAGTCAGTCCAAACTATGCTCTATGAATACATCCCAGGCAATTACAAACCCATCAAAGGTTAAACAAATACTCTGACAGCTAAGTTTTTTAAGGTCATACCAGTTTAAGTGTTTACCTACATGCAACAAAAAATTGGTACATAGATTGAACAATACAATATTTCTCAACTATTCTTTAGTCTACTGCCTTTCACCATTAGACATGATATCAACTCTGATAAACTAAATAATTCTGAGTGAGCTCAGAATTTTAAATGAAATAGGTGTCTCATTACCAATACTGGAAAATTCACATAAATGTTAAGAAGTAGTTAATCTGCTTTCTTTATAAAGTGCACTAATCCATGAACACATCTTGATATACAGAGGCTGTTCGCACATTTTTTAGACGATTTTGGTAAGCGGTAATAAAAAATCATTTGCTGCAAAAGAAATAATTGCAATTGTACTATGTTTTTAAAAGTCAAAATTATCGTCTGCAGCTTGAAAGTTTTGTTTTATTAAAAATGGCGTTTTTAACAAAGCAGTGGTTCGAAGGCTACATTTATGCTCTTTCCGAAGAGAAATATGCATACTCCATTATCCAAAAACGATGTGAGAGTAATGGTTTTGTGATATCTAAAGCGTCGATAGGTAATATCATCAACAAGAAAGGAAAAAAACGTCAAATTGGAGCCTCAAGTGGGACAAAAATTCCAAACAAGTATCCAAGGAAAAAATGGACATCTTCGACTATTGCAAAGGAACGTTGTTTAATGTCAAAAGAAAATCCCCCTAGTCAAAGGATGGTTTCAAAATCATTAAAATGCTCGGTGTCCACTGTAAACAAAATATTAAACGTTGATTTAAATCTTAAGAAAGCGAAAAAACACAATGTGCATCGTCTTCTTCCAAATCATATCGCTGAATGCAGGACACGCTGCAGAATTCTATATGAGAAACACTTATCCAAAGAAAAATGGAAAACAATTGTCACAATAGATGAATCATGGGTGTATTTAAATGATTGCAACAAAAAAAGAGCCATTTATTATCATAAAAGGGGAGAAAAAAATTTAACTACATGGTTCAAAGAATCAAAAGAAAGTTTTTCTAAGGGATTCATGATTGTTGTTTGTTTTTTTTATAATGGCAAGTTAAAAATAAAGAGAGTAGAAAAAAATGTCAAGATTAACTCCAAATACTATCAGGAACATATTTTATCGCCAATTTTTCTGAATAAAATACCATCGCTTTACCCACAGTGCCATCAATCTGTGAGACTCCGTCAGGACAAAGCTAGCAGTCACACATCAAAATCCACTGTAAATTTCCTAAAAGAAATGGAACAAAAAACTGGTATCAAGGCCATACCCTTCACTGATATCCCTACTAAATCTCCCGATGTATCACCTATGGATTTTTGTGCTTTCGGACTTTTAAAATCTGCATTATCCAAACGTCGTCCCAAAACCCTTACAAGACTCTGGA
This sequence comes from Dolomedes plantarius, assembly GCA_907164885.2. NCBI lineage: Eukaryota > Metazoa > Arthropoda > Arachnida > Araneae > Dolomedidae > Dolomedes > Dolomedes plantarius. Next base: position 4,352,770 of record OU015493.1, read on the forward strand.
AAGCTGTTCAGGAGGAATGGGATAGAATACATCTTCTGCCACTTCAAAAGGCATTATTATCCTGCAAATTGCGGTGTCGAAAGATAGTTCAGAATAAGGGATGTCAAATAGAACATTTAAAACACAAGAATTTTATGTAATTTAGTTTTGTGAATACAATATACATTGTCTAAAAAATGTGTGAACAGCCTCTGTAGTTCTAAACACTTTAATCCATAATTACTCTCTCCAGAGAATTTCCTATTTAGCTGTTCTGTTAACAGAACCATGAAATTGTTTTTCACCAATCATGTGCAACTTTTGAGAAAGAATTCCATATCTAGACCTGTTTGGTACCAATTAGCAAAAATGTTTTAAAATCCTGCCATATGGTATTTTCTGCGAGTGCACCTTTGAAAACTGCAACTTGCACAGTTTCAAATCTATTAGCAAATAGTTAACAGTTGGTAAAATTTAACACCAAATAACAAGTTAATTTGCAAATAAAGAACCTCACAGTATTTGAACAAACAAACAAAAAAAATACTGGAAAAATATTTTTCATGCATTAAAATTATAACTAAATATTTGTGATGAAATTAGGAAAGAAAATCCCGAGTTTTAAAGAATACACAATGAATACTTAGTACATGAAAATTTAAATGACAAAACTATACATAAAATATTTTCAAACTAAGTAGAAAAAAAAGTAAAAAATAAATAACTGAATACAAAATATTTTTTAAAAGTACAAAGTTTACAAAGCAACTTGAAAATTTCAGTAAAATGAAAAAAAAATTCAAATCAAAAATATTTTAGGCAGCTAACTTTTTTAATACAAAAATTTTAAAAATAAAAGCAAAATGAAATTTTATATGAAAAGTACAATGGAAACAGTACAAATTTTTATTTAAAAAACTTAGAAATGCAAAGTAATGACTGAAGGGAGTAGTCCCCAAATGCATTACATTAAGTGTGAATATGATAAAAGAGGATAATGACAAACATTCTTTGGCCCTGTGAGTCTTAAGGCATTAAGACTCTTGGTGCTGGAGCTAGTGTCAACTTTGAATGTCTATTTTTAGAAAAAAGAAGGAAAAAAATTGTAAAATATAAAGAAAATAATTTAAATTTATTTTTGTTCACTGAAAGTATATTTTATTAACAGCAGCTAATTTCAATTTTGATTAAGGGACATTTAAGCTTTATTAACTACTAGCTGAATACCCGTGCTTCGCTAAGGGGTACATTTTAGGATAATTACAATGAAAAAGTAGGGAAATTGCTTTTTAGAGGATTTTCTTATAAACAATATTTTTTGTTTCTTAATTTGGCGGAACTAATATTACCAGGCTCGTCCGTGAACTTACGCGTGAGCAAGCTACTTAAAACTGACTGTGGGAGAAACAATTTTCTCTTAAATCTACGCCAGCATATTTTAAAGTTTGGCCTTGGGACTTATTTATCATCATGGTGAAGCATATTTTGAGAGGAAATTACAGTTTTATATATAGATTTGATTTAATATCCATAAAACATACTAATTTGAACTAAATTTTTAAAAAATTCCATCTTAATTAGTCTAGTGGTTAAATTTTATCTTTTACTGTATTTTAATATTTTCTTTGTCAATTAATTTCGTTGTTCTGCGTGTGACACAAAATTAATTTAAAGTATCACAAAAAGAAAAGAAATCTCGTGATCAGCATTTAATAAATTAAATTCAAAACTTTCCAAACGATTACTGTTTTGGAAGCTAATGTTCTGCTAATTTCCAGTAAAAGCTAAAATCATTTGAAAACCACACACCAGTGTTCCACTCACACGCAATTCTATAAACCCCTAAAAGAATGCAAGAATAAAACGTTTAAAAAATATAAATCTATTAATTTAAATAATTAAACACACACAAATGTATAAATTACATAAAAGTTTACTTAAATTCTTTAATCTGTCTACATCGCGAACTTCAGGGACAGGAAAATTCGTGGGAAAAAAATAGCCACCATTTTAAATTTGGATGGTAAGTTTTGCTTGTTTTTTCTATTAAATTGGCCCTATTCTTGAAGATTATAAGTGCATTCATATGATTTTAAAATGATATATTTTTCATTATTATTTTCAGTTGTTGAGGTTAAAAAAAATGGAAGAATCTGAGAAGTTTCTATGTCAGAGAAAGACGAATAAAGCTGAGTGGGAGCAGTGGAGGGAAAAAGAAGGAATGGGTGTATATGCAGTCTCTATCTTTTTTAGCTGGCCATGTAAAAGAAAAAAAAAAAAATGCAGCTTTTATAAAAAGATGAAACTAAATATCTTTCTCAATTTTTTTAACCAATAAATCTTTTTTGTAAATGATGATTAAAAAAGGATTTTTCTAATTATTGTTGTAATTAAAATGTTTCAAGCTTGTAAAAAATACAAACAAAAATGCTTCTAAATATACGTACACTGCAGTTTAAAAAATATATATCCATAAAAATACTATGCGATTTTTTTATATTATGAAATTGCTTTCAGAACATACTCTAACTTCTGTCTTCCGAATAAAGATGTGGTCTCAACTAATATTATTGAAGTTCCACTTAATCCCAATATTATGGAAGTTCCACAGAATTTAGGTAGGTATGTTTTTATTCTTTAAGATACAGTATTTATTTACATTATGTTAATGTATTATGCCTTCCTATACAACAATAATTATCTCTACAGCAATATTTTTACTCATCCTGCATAATGTCAGATTTATCACAAGACATTCAGGTAAAATGAAATTAATTTTAAAACTAGAAGAAATGCACAGATGTATACCTCTTTACTAGTGGCAAAAAAATTTGCAACAGCTTTTACAATGAAAGCTTACAGTTAATATATTACTTTAAAAATGAAACATATATATAAATTTGGAAAGCTGCTATTCTCGTTTGTAAAATAAAATGTGAAAAACTGAAAACTTCTAAATTAATGTAGTTACTTTAATGTGCTATTAAAAAAATTGAAGTCGAGAAAAATATTTATGCATTAGAATGTCCTTATTTCATAACAAAGATATTTTTATTATTTAGAGGAAGATAATGTGATTGTTTATCATTCGAACTGTATTAAAAACCATCAAAGATTATTAAAGTTTTTTTCAGGAAATGATTTACTCATTCTTTTTAGAACAATACAGGTGAGATATAAATATGCACTTTTCTTTTAAAGACCCAACATCTCACAACAAAAAATATTTTTAATACACATAAACAATTTTTTTATCTATCTAAATATAATGTTTCTAAGTAGCATTTAAAATTTGTTTAACGTGTTTTATATTTAAACACATAATTTAGCTTTTGTTCATATTGTATTAAATACATAACATTTAGTACTATTTACAGTTTGAGAATATAAATATCATACATATGATACTATTTTTGAGATAATTTTCACAGCTGCAATGTGAGGTTTGATACTTTTACAGATTCTAATACTGAGATGGAGAACCTAATGAGGAATTCACTCGTTAATGAGGAAGACATACAAGTTCTTCAAAGTAAGTAACATTTTTCATTAATGAGTTTTCCATTCAAAATACAAAATTAAAATATTTAATAAGAAAAGAATATATATATATATATATATACACTAATTGATAATTACATGTTTGATCAAAGCAAAATGCTTTTATCACTGTAAAATAGCCCTTTTAACATTATGACTGTTTAGATATCCATTCTAAGCCTATGTATTTTCCTTTCAAATTACAAAAATGAAAATATCTAATACATGAGACATGGTCTTTGAAATAATACATACCACCATTATAATGAGAAGGAAAAAAATCTAGTTAAAATGAAGTATAACTATGAATTTACAAAATCAAAATACAAAAATGAATATATAATACATGAGACATGGTCTTTGAAAGAATACATACCACCATTATATTAAGAAGGGAAAAAATCAACTAGTTGAAATTAAGTCTAACTTTATGAACTTAAATCTTTACTTTTCAAATACACCAATGGCCAGCACATCAAAGAGAACACAGGGTGAAAATTTTTTAACAAAAAGGAATAAACACATGAGAATGCAAGAACATATACAAAAGTCACTGGAAGTGACAAACGCGTTAATTTAAAGAGAGCTTGCGGGTGAAAAAAATCTATCACAAGCTTTTAGTGAAGTCCTTGGACTTCTTTTACAAAAAATATCCGACAGTAGAAAAGTAGAAATTATGATAAGATTATTAAATGTGGTACAAGATGAATTAAATAAAGAAAATGATTACATATCTGAATTTCAATTATTACTATTTCTCATTACTACACAGATAATGTTAAGAGGGAATAAATTATCTGGTTAAAATGAAGTATAACTTCATAAATTTAAATCTTTCTTTAACTTTGATTTCAGGCATACCCATAACCAGCAATTTTAAAAATATTTGTTTTACACGTAGTAGCACTAATATGAATAACATAAAGGTTTCAGTAAGATCATAAGTAACATCAAAGGCCACATATAAAGTAAAATAATGCATTGTAGTTAAATTTAAATTATAAAGTACTCCTAGGTGTAAAGTAAATTTTTTGGAAAATGACACAGTTTCATAAAAAAAAATATAGAAAAATTTGAACAAATAAAACTAAAATTATAAAGTTTTTAAAGAAAAGGTGCAAATTAACCTCTACTTACAATAATACCTTGCCATGGCAGAGGATTTCCATTGAAGTATACTTCAAATTCTTCTCGAATTTCCTTGGCACTTTCGCTGTAGGTATTTGAAGCAATTCTTCCTAAGTCCAGCCATCCCCCTTCTGTAGCATTTTCTTTTCGCCACATTGTCATATTGCTCGTCCATTTTAATTATAGGGCATGATTATTTGGTGGTAGTACAAAGATTATCTATAAAGGGCTATTTGGGTGCATTGTGTTATAATTATTTTATTTTGTTACCCAAGGCTCTGAACGCAATTAGCAATTAACGAACAAATTTTTAAACCAAGTGGATCTGCTACATTAACTTTGCTCCACATTAAACACCCAACAGATAAATAATTACTGAAACAAGGTTTAAAACAAAAAACTAACTTATTTACATTTTGCCCTAATATTTACATCTCATCTCATCAAATTTTAATTAATATTATAGCTGCTCTGTTCACTATCAACTGGGTTCAAATTTAGTTTGACATCTGATTCAGGGAGCGTAAATACAAACTACACAAAATTCTAAAAGCTCCTAACCAAATTAAATACACGATATTTTCAAATGTGTGAAACTCACACTAACTATCAAAGGCAAATGTGGGATCTGAACTAAACAAAATCAAATAAAAACACTCACGTCTTTCGGGTCCTGTGATAACTCTGGTAGGGGACTCTTTCCATGACGTCAGTTTGCACTCTGTGGGTTCTCTTTAGTTTGATGGGCGACTCTTCCACGCTGGGGTTATTTTTCCCTGTAGACGGACTGGAGGGAATCTTCTCTGCTATCCCTCTTTATTTTGGATTCGAGATCAGCTATCATTCGTCTCTCAACACGGGCTTTCTTTCTCGGGAAGGATCCACTGAGCTCCGTGGCATCAAACCCCCTTAATTTTATTTTTGCTCCGGGAATATTCCACCGGACTTTTGGGCAATCAAACAGGGGCAGGTTATTTTTCAGCGGACCCAGGGGACAGCCTCCTGGACTCCGACTCTTTTCAACTTCCTTTTCAAAACCCTCTTCCAAATTTTTAATTTCTTAAACGTGCCCGCCTCCAGAACCACTTCACTAGCCATTCAGGAAACTCTCAACTTTTTTATTTGTTAAGTCTCAACACCTACAAGCATCTCATTTACTATCCTCATTCTTGATCAAAAACGCCCCTCTTATGCAATAATCCAAACAGCTGACCGACCACCCGCAACATCGCCAGATCATGTGGTTTTCAAACGCTCCCCTCCAAATCAATCAACCACAAAGGGCCATTGTAACATAACGTCACGAACAGTGCCATCCTTGCTTATCTGAGTCTATCATCTAAAAGACCACACACACTCTAGACCCATAAAGCTTTTGTAAATTTGCTACTGTTGCCAACAAACGCTTTGCTCTATAATTACATCAGCCTTAAAGACGTCCCTGACCTTTTAACACAAAATGTAATGAATCAAAGCTTTCGAAGTTTTTATTTTCTCTTAAAAATGAATTTCAATTTTTTTTAAAGCACTTCATTACACACATGCCAGGTACAATTACACAATTCACCTCTCTATCTATGTAATTTGCTAGGCAATAATACTTTTGATAGACACTTGAATTGATTTCATTTTGACTGACAAAATTGTAGAGGCAAACAGCAGCTTTGATAATTTCTTCCACGGTTGTGACTGATGCTATAATTGGTCTCCTTAAAATCATCCACTGTTTTGCTGTAACACCAAATGTGTTCTCAATCATTCTCTGCTCGACACAACCTGTAATTGAAGGCCCTGCGTGAAAGTGTCAAGTCCTTCATGGATGCATCAAGTGTCTTTCAATGGAAAGGCAATCAGCCACAAAGACAAAGGGTAAGGGTTTGTCCAAATCAGATAATTTTTTATCATTTGGAAGGTTTAGCTTCCCCTCCAGAATTACTGTGCCAAATGCTGTGTCAGCAAATACTGTTGAATCATCTGCTTCCCAAATACACCTATATTAACAAAGGAATAACAATATGTGGGATCACAAGCAGCCATTTAAGTTAAACTATATGTTCCTTTGTGATTGTAGAAAAGGGAGCCTGAATGCATTGGGCTTGGACGACAACATGCTTCCCATCCACAACACCAACACAATTGGGAAAATTGGTTTGGGCTTCAAATTGGTCAGCAAATCTCTCAGAGTTCGCTGCTGTGGGCATTTTTAAATAACTATTGGTCAGGCAATCCAAAAGCACTTGACAAGTCTCTTGAATAATCTTTGAGGTTGATGACAGACCAACTCTGTGACTATACGCCAAACTGGTCATTGAGTTCCCACTTGCCAGATATCTATAAAAAAGTAAGAATAGAAATTTTTTGTGATGAGTCTTGAAAAGCATTTTTTCATATCATCAATATAATCCCGAGTTAAATTCAAAATTTAAGAGTACCAAACACTTAAATACAGTAGACCAAACTGAAACTGATTGGCTAAATGGGTCGTGGACTTGTACGGTTAGAAATTATGAGGTTTTTAAGCATGAAATAAAAATTAAGATAAAGAGAGAGGACTCTGATAACAATTAAAAACTGAGAAAAAATAAACATGTTATATATTTTTATTTTATTACAATTCAGAAAGTTAAAAATCTGTTGTCTTTCAAAATTATTAATACATGGATGGGAAACATTTAATCATGTATAATTAAATATATACTAATAATTACTGAGCATTAAATTCACTTTTCTCAGTGAAAGCATTCTGTAGGTGGTATAAAAATAACAAAATTCTTTAAAATTTAACAACATACTAAAATAATTTAAGGTACAATAACTTGTAAACTTAAGGGTCACAAAAATTTGCATTTAAAAACACTTTGACCAATAGCAAGGAAGAAAAAAATAATTTGAATGCTATAGTGAAAAGAAATTGAAATTAGCATACAACTACAGTGAAATAGGAAGAAACGTTCTATTTCATACATATACTATTGAAATAAAAGTTTAGAAATGAAAAAAAAATTAAGATTTATCAATATTAATCTTAAAATTCTCTGCTTAGGTTAAATACAATATTACATGTATTACAATATTACATGTATTTTTATACATATCTAAAAATACATGTAAATGAGATTCAATTTTGACAGAAAAAAAAATACTTACCAGAGAGTAATTGAAAGCCTCTCTGAAGCTATAATTGCTTTTCGATAATTGGTATCCAATTTTCAAATGCTGGGTCCGACCAAACTTAAAAGTTCGTCAAATACTGCTGGGTTCATGTGGAAATGGCAGAAGAAACCTTCAACATCGCTCAATCACATCTCAGCGATTAAGTTTTCCTGAGCACCTTGCCTAATTCGATTTCTATTGATCTTTTTCGCCAAGTTCTTTCTTTCTTCATCAGCCAGAAGCATTAAAGAAATCTTCTACACTGTAAAAAGGAGAATATTTGTAGAAGTAAATATTTGATTTTGAAGTAAATGTTCAAAATGTTTGATTTTGAAGTAAATGTTTGTAGTACAGAAGTAAATATTTTGATTTTGAAAAAGATTATGCGCATGCGCAAATAAATTGCCTCTTCTCCCCGTCTCCCAGCGGTGTGAAGGCTTTTGTGACAGCCACAGAGACAGATGGCAAAATGTGTCTGTCTTTCGTTGCTGTCGCCGTTGGTGTGAAGGAAGCATAAGACAATGACAACTCTCAGACTTTTCTTGGCAAGCTTTGAGAGGCTTTCAGTAATATCAAATATAATCCCTTATAAAAACAATTCTCAATGGACTGCTACAGCTATGATTATCACCTGTTTCCTGTACAGTTAGTAAACTCTTAGCTGCAGATTTAGCATTTTAGCCCAATAAATTGTTTCAACCCAAGATTAGTCACCATAAGCATTTGAATCTTAAATATTCCATATATTTAAATCTTATCACAAAGCATGTGTGCAAGAAGTATTAGGCACTTCTGATACTTCTATGTCTATCTCAGATTCTTCTAGATATATCACATTATGTACTGTAAAAGATAATATTCTTCCTACAATTCTCACTCCACATTTCTCATTTGCAGTTGTAAAATACTCTTCCTCAATATTTTTGAGAATTTTCTAAATAAACTAGAATCATATCCATTCACTAAAATTGTATACTTCAATCATGGGAGAAAAAAAGGCCAAAACATTATTGAATGAATATGTATGCCAAATATATTTAGGGAAGGTATCCTTTATGATATATTCAGTATTTGTAAGGAATATTAGTCACTGTAAATGTTACATATAACTAAATCACATCCAGATACATTTATATACAATTATATACAGATGCATGAACTTGTGACAAAATTTCAGGGACCAATATTCTGGCATCTTTTATGAGATGCCAGATCTAAATACACACAGAAAAGAGGAAAAAAATAGTTAATACAAAAATATTACATTTTGTCTCCATTTCAGAATATTTATTGAAGCTATGTGATATTATACATATCAAATAAAATTCTTTCTAAGATTTTTTCATAGCAAAAAGGCCAATTTTTTTGTGTACCACTCAATGTAGTTTATATATTTGACTAATATACTTATTAAAAGAGCAAACATAGAAATCATTACATAAAGAGAATGAATTAGCTTTCAATAAAAAAAATTGCACTTTGAAAGAAATACCTGCCTCTTACCTCATGACATAATCAACACTAATTTTACATAATGATTAAAATGTTCAAATAAAGATTAAATTTCAGATAAAGAATTTTTTCATTTTCATTGTTAGATAAATTTATAAATGAGTATGTCAAAGTTCACCAGCAAATACTTCCTGAAAGACTAAAATAATTTATTTAGCCTTCAAGAGAGCATAAACTAGTATTAGAGAACCTAACCAGTTTTTTTTCACTTATGGATTCAAAGAACAATACAGAATATACACACTGCAGTGAATACACTTTAGAAGGACTCATTGAGATGGCAGTAGGATATAAAGATATTTATACCATACTCATCAGAATTTTTTATTATAAGGATGTTAAGTCTTTAAACTGAGTGCTTGTTTTCAATGCATTATTAGATCTCTTATGTCAAAATATTAATATAAAAAAATCAAAATTTTATTAAATGTTTAAATATGTAAAGTGGAAAATTCTACTGGTAAATTTAAATATAGCAATAAAACTTGAATAAGGTATTCATACTAAATATTTATTTTTTTGCTCATAGTGTAGCATTATCAATATACTAAAAACTTCTATTTTAACCATTTTTTTACCTTTAAAAAATGAAAATTTTCACGAAACTCAAGGTGAAAATTTTAATAAGGAGTGACAAAAGGGTTTCTCCAAAAATAAAGGAAAACTAAAATTTAATTTATATTTGCCAGTAGTAGAAACATTCCAAACAAATAAGAACAAATTGTATTAATAAAGATCAAAGTTAACAGAGAAAAATTATTTTGCATGGTATATTTTAAAGCCAGAAAAGTCCAGTTTCCTCGCTATGCAAATTTCTTATATGCTAATATAAATTACTCTCCCTCTACATTTTTAAGGTAAAGCTGCTAAGCTTTAAGCTTAGCTATAAGCTTTTTTAAAGCTGCTTATTTCTGTTATATATTTCCTAAGTTTGAAGCTTTAAAAAAAATTTACTGCACTCAAAAGAAACCTTTTTCTACTTTCCATATTTATTTTTAAAAAGGATCTTTTTTCACAGGTATGCTAAAATATTCACTAAGCCCTAGCTTTTGAAAATAATTGTTTTAACCCTTATGTTGGCTCATCTGTCTTTATATTGTTCCCTAGCTCACCGGTCTCACAGACCGCCACGCTATGAAAATAGGATATTTTCCTATTTTTACAAGTTTTTCGCAGTTATAAGTTATTAATACAAAACTACTGCCACCTATCATTCTTGAAAAGGGTAAATAAAAAATAGATTATTCAACAAATCTTTCAGAATCTGATTCCTTAATCTGTGATAGTGCGAGAGACACAAAATGTCTGGTTTGTTGTGAAGCAGGGGAAATTCTTCCAGCCATGCTAGCTACAACAATAAAACAAAGATCTTAGAAATAGAATGCATGCAGACTGACGGATAATTAATACCGTTCAAGGCTTATCCGTCATACAGACTGGCAAAAATTTAAATCAGTTCAAGGCTCATTGGTCCAAAAGACCGACTATGTTTTATAAAGATTAAATTTACTGACAAAATTCGAGCAGGCGAAAATCTCTGATGTGTTGTACTTGAAGGTCAGGATCCGACTGAAGAACTTGCAAACCCTCAACAGTCTGATCACCCCCACCACCACCCCACCCCACCCTTCAGAACAGGTGCAACAGCAGTCTCCTAGACCGATGAGCCAACGTAAGGGTTAAAATGAATTTACAAAAAACTTTTTGAGGCCAGCATTTGTAAATACTGCTCAAAGATGCAAACGTCAAAAATGAAAATCCATATAGAAAAACATACAATTATATTTTTGTGGGAAAAAAGATGTGACTTTTTTTTTCTACGTCAAGCTTTTAGAAAATGCATTTGATGTTGGGTTTCCTGAAAACTATATTTAAATTACACTTTTAAAAGAATTACACAAATTCACAAGAAACAATACATAAAATGAAAGAGAGAAAAAAAATAATACACAACAAATTTCCAAAGCTTCTAATTCCTGTCATTGTTCACCATTACCTCCCAGTAGAAGCTTATCAGTCTTTTTTATGATAACACAGATTTATCTACAAAAAGAAAGGATTATGTATCAGTGACAAATTTACGTAAATATGTAATCAGAAAAATCAACTAAAACAGAATTCTACAAAACAATTAGATAACAATATTCATAAAAAAAAGGTCAGATCCCAGAATTATCAGGAATAGAGTGAAATGGAAACCTTTCATATTTCTTTAAAATATTAAGAGGTTTTTGAAAATAGAATATCTCAAAAATAATATCTAATATAACCCCTAAATAGCAATACTCAATAGGATGCAGTGACTATGATGTACGTTTATTCTAGACCAACAGAATAAGACAACAGATTGGGAGACAAATTATAATAGTTCTAGCTTGTTTAAAATTCCACCAATTTTGTTATCAATTCAAGATAGCAGTCATTGCCCCAAAAAGTTCTCCCAGCGTAAAGGTTGCCAGTTATACTTCAACTTTCAAACAGAATAATTATAGGAAGTTTTATGAAGATTAGAGCACTTTAGCAGCCTATATACAAGGAAATAACAATTTAAAGTAATTTCAAATTTGGCACCAAAAAATTCAGCAAAGTATATGCTTCCGTATATTATTCAAATTTTATTAGCTCAACGTATTTTGATATTAACTCAATAAAATGGTATGGTAAAAAAGCCATCATATATTCCTATACGAAAAATATTTTAAATATTTACATGAACATTTTAATCATTTTACTCCAGCACGCTCATAAAAATGTTTAATTTTCTTTCAATTTTTTATAAAGAGAACCAATAGGAAAAAAGAGCAACAAGCAAAATTATTTAACATCCATGAACTATATGCATATCTTTTCAAATTTTACCATTATAGCGCATAAATTGTAAATAAATTACAAATAGTAATCATAATTTCCCCAAGCCAAACACAAAATTGTCAAACTTAGCAAGGGGATGCGTCCGACGTATCTGTACCATATATAGTTAAGCAAACACATTGGTACAGATGTAGTATACGCAATTGTTACAGTTTTCAAACAAATATATAATAAATGAACCAAATTTTGAATCCCACTTCAGAGAAAATATTCAATGTTAACGAAGATAAACAGAAACTTCTCTTTATGCGCAAACTACCGTTGCCAGTCGCCACCAGCTAAATTATACAAATGAAAAAAATGACAGAAAGGCTACTATAATTTTCTTTTATCGCTTTTTAGGCGTATTTAGTACCGATATTGAGGAACGTAATCCTACGTTAAAACATTTAGCAAACAGAATCCACGTTTGGCGTTTTATCGCTACTTTAGCACAAAATCTAAAATTGCCGCCAAAATATTAGAGCGGCTGCAGCACCATGTATTGGGAATGAGCTGTAAGTTATAATTATTTTTTCTTTTTTATAATTTTTTTGATTAACTGTGTGGTCCGTAAAAAACAGGAATTACTGACGGCAAAAATAATATTATAAAAATACTTGACAATATGTATATGAGGTTTTAACATATTTTGACTGTAATGTAAATGAGTTACCCCCGTCTGTGCTTCCCGTTATTTTGTAAATTTTCCCTCCTCCTACATTAGCCTCATTTTCGAAGCTTCGCAATCCTCTCATTACGTAGTTGTACGACCCTGAAGAGGGCCTTTTTTATTTTCGTTTCCCTAGGCATTACTTATTTAATTACTTTCTTAATAATTATTTTAATTTTATTCGAGCCATTAATTTATTTTTTCTTAAATACTTAAATTTTCCTCCTCCTTTAAGGATTAATCACCTTATCTGTTCTGATTCTTATCTTAACACTTACTTAACTTAAAATTTTATTTACTGAGCACACATACCTTGATGGCAATTAACTTGCTTACTGAAGATAAAGTCCAAGTCGACCAAGGTACTTCCATTCATACCCCCCAACCAGCTAGAATGTAAATGAGCCTGTAAATGAACCTACATGTTTCTCTTTGGTATTCATTTTATTGTTTTGTTTTGCTTTGTCTAAACCTGTTATGCAGCAGTGAGAACAATTGTTTTTACTTCATATCCATAGTCATTTGTCAGATATAAGTATGTGAACCCTGGGTTCTTTAAGCTTTTCACCCATATCACTGGGGAACACTGAACATGCAATCCTCTTTAAAACTGATAAGAAAATATCAAATCTACACTTTGTAATTTTTGTCGCCTATTTTATACCATTGACAAAAATGTAGATGTAAACTTGATGTGTTAATGTTCATTATCATACATCACACAAATCAACTGAATTTATCCTTTTGTTTTGTGATATAGTATGGAAATGGCTACACTACCAGGGCCCGACTTAGCCTAATTGGGGCCCGGGGCAAAAACTTCTTTGGGGGCCCTCCCTCTGCTTCACTACTTCAGTAATGAAGAACTTAATACTCATTACTAAACTTTCTATTCGATTTGGGGGCCCCCCTCTGATGTGGGGGCCCGGGGCAACTGCCCCGTATGCCCCTGCCTTAGTCAGGCTCTGTACACTACTTATGGTTATCTTGGCTTTAAGGTATATTTTCATAAACTGAGTTATTTTGTCATATGTAATATTTGTATACACGTCTTCAATACTGTATGCAACTTCATTTTAAATTAGATATACTCCATTTTGATAAAAATATACTTTTCGCATATAAATAATTCTACATATGAAAGTGCTAAATTTTCTACCCAAAAATTTTCATAAAGTACTTTTCAATGATAAATTCACTAGACAATTTGAAGCCTCTGATATTTTTTTCATTTATATTAGAAAACAAAAATTTATTTATAGTGCTTCAGAGGACGCAGAAAAAAAAAAAGCCAATAGATTATTTAAAATGTCAACAGTTTTTGAATTTCAAAATAATACATATTTTAGTCAAATCTTTATTAAAATGTTGTACTTTTAAAAGTGCTTATTGTTTTATTGGAAGGGCACTCCCCTTTCAAGCAAAAACCTCTTGCCACCATCCCATTAGGTCATGAACTCCTCTTAATGTAGGTCAAGTGAAGTTAATTTAATTTTGTTTTATCTAATTTTTTTTTCATTTATGTCCATATATTTTTGAGATTTTATATTTAAAAACAACCCCAGTAGTTTATAATTTGATCAGTAAAATGTGAATTTTCTCGGGTTCAGTAACAGATTAATTCAGTTTATACTACCCCTTTTGGGAAAATTCATTTCATACTCTAGTACCATCTGGAGCTAATTAACATGAGTACTGAGATGCTATTGTATATCTAGTGTATGGGTTTAATATTTAGTTTACATTTTTCTAAATATTATATATTGAAAGAAAGATTTATTATTTTTAAAATTCTTTATGTAACTGTACATGCATTTAGAGTGTTCCCTGGCCTGAACTTATCTTTAGTAGAAAAAAAAAGGTATAATTCTAGCTTACAAAATGCTTTTGTACTTATATACCTAGATACTATGCTTTAACAACACATTTAATTGAAAGGAATTAATTGTAAGTATTGATTATAGTTTCATTTCAAAGCTTCCAATGTAAGTATTCTTTGTAAATATGAAAATTTGAAAGATATTTTAAAGAAAATAAAAATAAGTATCTTGCGGTTAATTTAAAGTATTAAAATACATAGAACATATTATCACCATAGTGTATATGACAGTACTTAGCCCATTTTACTATTTCAAGTATCTCAGAAATTTGTACAAATTAAAAATTTTATCAGATAATTTTTTGATGTAAACTAATATAAAAAAATGAGATCATGAATAATATAAATGGCATTTATGTCACAAAACAATTCATGAATATTATTGCTTGCAGTTTTTTTATGTTCATGAATACATTTTAAAATTATGTATATATTTTTTATTATGCTTTATACTTTTTTTTCTTGTTAAAACAATTTAAGTAAAGGTAGTTTTTATTACAGAGAAATTTATTATATGCTATATGTGTGTATGCTAAATGAAAATGATTTAATGTTAACATTTGCTGGTTGATGTAATTCTTAACTTGTTATAACTGCTTGGTTTTGATAACATATGACAAATAAATTCGAATTTTTTTTCTTATATGTTAACAAAATTAAGCAATTATTGCAAGTTAACAATTACATCAACCAGCAAATGATAATATTAAATAATTTTCAGCATTGGAAACAACATATAACAAGTAAGATTGTACAGATAAGAATACATTACCAGGTACTAAAGTATGTTACTTTTCCTTCATTATGAACTACAGTATGATACAACTCTTATTATAGATCACTCTCCAGATCTCAAAATACATATTTAATAAATACTGCATATCTGATAAAAATCAAATTATGGAGATTTGTGTCCAAAATTGTTATAAAATCATGTTATATCATGTTTACTAAACTTTGATATAAAAATAAAATCATGTCTATTAATTTTAGGCATTCATTTCTTTTGTCTTTTTTAACTTTATAAATTGCCAATCATAATATGAGAGTCATTGATGACTGCATCTTGTCCGAGGGGAAATTTTTTGTTTCGTTTTGTGACTACTGATGCGTTTGGTTTTCCTTCAAACTTTTCATTAGCTATAGAAATTTAAAATAATTTCGAGAGAATACACATCTAATTTGGATAATAACAACTATGTTATATTGGCAAAATACATAAACAATCAGTTGAAGCAAGATAAACTAATTATACTTCAAGATTATAATTTCATTTCAGTGTTACTTGTGTAAATACACATTGTGAATTGAAAAATTTTAATGGTTTTCTGGGAAAACTCATACATTTTCTAGTAATTAAAAATTATTGATACCTTTTATTTAAGTATTGCTTAATTTATGGAAATCTCAAGAACTTCTGGTATTTATTAATTTGTTCGTAAAAAGGGGATCCAAAATAACAAATGTTTAAAAAACAAAAGAACTCAAATGATTGCTTGCAGTATTTCTTTATTAATTTATACATTTTTAATTTACATTAAAATGTTATTGTGTTTATTGTGTTTATTTTATTGTGTTATTATTGTAATTATTTTTATTGTGTTTTGGCAATGAAGTGTTTTTTATTGTTTAGAACTTTCTTTTAATGTAACAGATTTTATAACAAATTGCTATGAAAATTATTAAAGAAAAGAGGGATACATAATTAAAAATTTTCAGATTAAAATTATGAAACTTTTTTACAAATCTTTTAAAAGAAAAACTTAGACTTTAATGACCTGTTTTTAGTTGGAAGGTAATTGATATATATTTCAAAAGAGTTTGAATCATATAATTATAGTTAAATAAAATTGAGTGTTGCAATCTTGGTTTTATCATTTCAAATGAGATAAGTAAATTTTATGTTGATTGAAGTAAGTATTACAAGAAGTAATTTTTTTCTTCTATCGTTTATAGTTGTTTCCTATAGATATTTTAATTTTAAGTCCAAGTTGTAATTCAAACATTAAATTTGGATGTTGAAAGATCTTTCTTATGTTCATGTATCATGCTAAGAAGCAGACTCTCTCCTAAATTCTGCAATAAACCATTAATAATAGATTTTAATTGCTGAAGAAAAATTACCTCAACAATAACCAGGCTTAGGATTTAACACTTCAAGGTTATGAAAATCCTTCCTGACAACACCTGCTGTGATACCAGCTAACTCCAGACCACATATTAATTGCCCATCCATCATTCTTGACTTTCACTTAATAAATAATAGTCATCTGGAAGAGCTGCTTTACACTGATAAAGCTCCAGAGATCATCTCTGCAGTAATTCATGCTTTGGACTCAATAGTATCTAGTTTTCTTTTGTCCATTGCAGTACAACAACATCTGCTGACAGTTTTGTCACTTTTGGTTTCAAGATTACTTACTATTTGCATTTTTAATATGACTAAATGGTTTCTTTTGTAGACTGACATGAGTTTAAAACATGCTTTCTATAGCTGAAACTTTTTAGTATATTTCTATTCCTCATTTCTCCTTTTGGGTGTACTTATCTGGTAGTCACCTGATTACTTAGTTGCAAGCATCAAGTCAACAGTTATTAATAGTTATTTAAATTTGCATATTGTATCAATATTTAACATTTTTTCATAATGTTGCTTAATTAAGTATACTTACTACAAAAGCTCTTTCTAATAATGTCTTTTCATATAAATAGCATAGATTTGTAAAATTTGGCAAGACAAAACATTAAGGGGGGAAGGGGGAAGTGAAGTTAAAAAGTCAATATAAAGAATGCATAAATAAAGAAAACCATTTTGCAAATGTAAAGAAAACGTAAATTTATGTTTGCCAGAAGCAGAAATATACAAAGTAATTCAGGTCTCATAGCACTGTTAAAATTTGAAGATAAAAAAATTTCCATTTTGTATTACATATTTTACTGGTAGAACTGTTCAGTTTACCCTCATGCACATTCTTTAAAAGCTAATATAAATTACTCTCCTTTGGGTTTTTTAAAAGGCAAAATGCCTCAATAAAATGTAACCATGCCTAATTAGTGTAATTATAGACATATATCATGTAACATAATTTTTATTGGCTATATACTTTTGATAAATATATTTTTAAAAGTAAACTTTCAGAACGTTATTTATTTAATTTTTTTTTAATACAAAATATTAGGCACATTTTTCAATGTATATATATTAAAGACACTTCTAAATACATACAGCTACAAATATATACATAAGCATAAACTTATGACAAAATTTGAGCTACCAGGAATCAGTATCATATACAGTATAAGAATGGTTGACTCACAAGAATATTAATATTTGTTCGACATCACTATGCATAATCTATATATAAAACAGTTCCGTAACTGACTCACTGACATACAACGCACAGACCAAACCGCTGGACCTAAAGGACTGAAATTTTCATGGAGATTCTTCTTATGGTGTAGGGGTGCACTAAGAGAGATTTTTGAAAAATTCTTCTTAGCTTTTATTAAATTAAATTTTTAAGCTGTTTTTGTAACTTTTTTTAAGTTTGCATTTAAAATAATAATTTGGGGGTTATAAAATTCATATCACGAGAAATATCATAAAAATTCCTTTAAAATGAAATCTTTTTGAATCTTTACCCTCCAATTTCTGATTTTTGGTGATTTTTAAAGATTAATTTTAGAATTTAATTTATTAAATGCTGATCACATGATTTCTTTTTCTGATACTTTAAATAAATTTATCGTCACATGCATACAACTAAATAGACAAAAAAAATATTTTTTTTTCTTTCTAATGCAGCAGATGATTCGATATTACCCAAAAAAAATAAATATCCTTATGATTTTTTTATAAATATATATATATATATATATTTTACATCAATTGTATACATTGATCGTCGCATTTATTATAAATATATATATTATTTTTTTTTGGCATTAATTGCATACATTGACCGTTTTATTTAATTTGAATGTACTCCGTAGCAATACGCGGGTTTTCAGCTAATACCAGATAAAATTCTTCTTAAGACTTTCCATTGCAAAATAGGCAAATTTTATATACAATTAAATGTTTCATAAATTTTACACTACATATGTTTCAATACTAATAACTACTAATATAGTGTTTCAATAAATTCAAAATATTAAATCACATATGATGCATGTACATAATAAAATAATAATTAATATTAAATTCTAGGATGCAAACATAGTTATAAATATATGAGATTATCGTTCAGCATAATCATCTTTAAAAAATTTGATTAGATTATATACTAATTACAGAAGCAAAATTTTACACATTGATTAAAATTTTCCAATAAATAGAGATCAAATGTCATATACAGAATATTTGCATTTATATGACATCATTAATATATCTATATATGAGTATCTCAGAGCTCACCAGCAAATGCTCCCTGAAAGACTAAAACCATAAACATAATCTAGCCTCCAAGAGAGCATAAACTAGTATTAGAACTGAACCATTTTCTTCATCTAGGATAATATGCAAACTGAATGTGATTACACTTTCAAATGACTCATTCAAACAGCAGTAGTTTACACACCTAGAAAATGTAAAGATAATTAAGATTTTCTATCCTATTAAGATTGTATTACAATTTTCTAGAGAATATCTTTATAGGCAATGGGATGATTTAATAATTTCTAATATAACCTCTTAATAGGTAAACCTGATGGAAGGCTGTAGCTAGGATGTCGTCTTATTCCAATAAATAGAAAGGACCTTCTAGATGGTATGCCAGATTATATAATTATTACTACTAATTCCTGCACAGAAAAAAACTACTAAATTGGTTAAAAATTGACGATGCTAAATGGTATACCTAAGAAGAGTTTTCCCCAAGGCACTTATTGACAATTCTACTTCATCATACAAACAAATTATCATAGAAAGCTTTGTGCAGATAACACTTGAGAAGCTTATAAATAATTATCATACTTTTAGAAGGTGGTATGCCTTTGTTACCAAATATATTCAGCACAGGATTTTCTTCCATACACGTTGAAATTTCATGAGCTCAAATATTTTAGTATTGACACTCAATAAGCTGAAATAAAAATCACTAGGTATATTTGACAAAAATTATCTGAAATATTTACACAAACATAATTTATAATTTATCAGCAATCTGTTAAATCTGTTCTTAGGAATTTTTTTTAAACCTGAATGAGATAATAGCAGCAATCTTTGACATCCATGAATTATATCTTTTACCTTTTTGTCTTATTAGCAATGCATATAAACAATAATCATACATATATGCTATTCATTTAATAGTACATCACAGAACTTCACTTCTTTTAAACAGATACAAGTTACACAATGATTTATTAAAATAAAATATTTGTATCCGAAATTGACCCAATTTAGGAAGAGGGTAAGAGAATTGATCTTTGTATGGAATTAAGAGGCAAAAATATTGTGAAAAATAGAGTCAAAAACCCTGTAGCAATTGCTTAAAAATTCAAACATCCATTGGGTTATTCACATGCATAAAAATAATTTAACAGTGTTTGGTAAAAGCAAAATAAGCCAAAATCACACATTTCAAAATGTTTCTTTAGGCCATTTTTCTACAGTATTCAGTTGCAAATTACAGAGTTTAGATTTTTTTTAATCAACCTTCAAAAACAAATTCAGACAATGTCAATCTCTAATTTTACATCCAGTGAAAGAAAAAATAAACTCCCAACCCAACTCTGAAATGAATGTGAAAAACAACTGATTGGAACTTAATTGGATTTCAATAGGCATTTTAACACATTGTTGACTGGCAATTTTATTTAAATACTAGCATATTGCCCGGGTAGATATATAGATATAAAATTTTTCATGCATTCCATCAAAAAAATACTGGCTGCACCCCCCGCTCTTCATGTTCATCTGGCCAGACAGAATGCACTTAGAGCGTTTCTACTGAAATGATATACCCAGTATTTTTTGATGGAAAGCATGAAAAATTTTATATATATATATATATCTACCCGGGCAATCATTCTTTAAAAATAATTTCATTAATTTTCTTATGCCTTAATATAACTAATGGACTAATAGTTTGGAATGAAAGTTATGTGTCGTTATGTTTCTCTGTTTAAAGAGCTTTACCTCCCACTGCTTAAAAAACCCCAAAACTCTAAAAGATTTATCTTATATGATTTCACAGAATAAGTAATTCAAATACATATCGTATGTTAACTCTGTTTTGCGAACTTAGAGGAAAAAAACCTGTAGAACTCTAAACTTCTTCCCATTTTATAATCCTCAACAATAATTTAGATCAACAGAAGGCTTCTAAAAAACTGGCTAAGGGTAAACTAAATTTTTCTTTTTTTTTCCAAATTCTATTAAGTTCTATTAGTTTGAACGCCATTGTCTAAATTGTCTAAAGCAACGGTTCTCAACATTTTTGGACTCACGACTCCACTAAACGTAAGAAAAATAAAATAAACACTTTGAAAAAATGACCAAAAAATGACCGGCGAATCACTCAAAAGCGTATCGCAAACCATAATGGTGTATCCAAGGAATGTGTCCTGCTTCATTATAGAACGATTGGATACCGTAAAATCTGTGCTCGATGGGTACCACGCCGTCTCACAGGCGAGAACAGCATCGGACTGGAGAGGCTCTGTGAACCTGAAGTTTGAACCGATTCCACACCCTCCTTATTCCCCCGATCTTGTGCCTTGCAATTTTATTTTTTTCCTCTACTCAAGAGAGACCTAAAGGGCAACCATTACACCTCGGATGATGTGGTGAAGGCAACTATCAGTCGTGGATTCGAGAAAAGTCGGAAGAATTTTTCAGTGACGGAATGAGAAAACTTGTTACACGTTGGGAGAAATCTGTTAGCCTTAACGGTGACTAAGTTGAAAAATAAATATATGATTTGAAGCTTAAGAATTGTACTTTAATGTTCTTTTGCCCGATCTCGCTATTTCTTTTTGTTCGCGCTCTACAAGCATGTGTGCATTACTTTTCAGCCTACCCTCGTAATTGAGCCCCAAATTCGTTTTTCCTGATTTAAGTTTCTCGGGTCCTAAACATTAACTGGGCCGAATTTGGTCCCGGTGGGTGAAACAGTCTATGATTCTATAGCGGACAAACAAACAGACAAGCTCTTTTATATATATATATAGATATACACATGTCACCGACAAATACCAAATTTTGGAATAAAGTACAGCATTTTTATTTCTAAATCTGTGTTCTTTATATGGGTATCTGAGATTCACATTTAAATGATAAATGTAAGGATTTGTCTGAAACTCAATCAGATCATAGTAAGGTAGCTTTCAAATAAAGGAATGTTCAGTTGATCAAAAATTCTCCCATATGACTTTCATTAGCCTAAATTTTCTTCATTTGCATGTAAAAACACAAGTTTATTCAGTACCAGTCAACAATGTGTTCAGTTAAACAGAATTTTATTACCTAACTGATAGATAGTGAGACACAGATGTAAAAGAAAGAAGGAAATGCAGACTTTAAAGCATGAGTCTTCCAAATATGTTGTCTTGGTCTTCCCAGATATCATATGCTCCATACTAACATAAACAAACAAAACAAAATGCCTTTAAGTCAACAGAGAAAGATTAATAGCTCTGTAAAATGTCAGAACTTGTGAGCAACACAAATACTTTATAGGAGATATTTGAATAATTGGATTCAAGATTTGAATCTGACTATGATTAGGTTATAATACTATTTCCTTTATCGCACTTTAGGCTTATTATTCAGTTTTAAAATGATATGCATTTCTATTGAAAAATATGTGCATATCATACATGAAAAATATGTGCCATATTTGTATACAAGCTGGTATTCATTGAATGGAATTGTGGTGTGGTAATAATAAGTTGCATTATCATCCATTAGCAAATAAACTTGTTTCTGGTCAACTACTGGAATAAGCCAAAACATCCCAGTTATTTAAAAAAACTATTAAATATTCCTTTTCATTGCTGTGCATACAAAGCATGATGTATGCCTATGATATATAGCTTCACTACATGACAAGAACCGAAGGGAGCAAAAAGAAAACATTGGTGCTTCGGAGTGAATTCTTGCAACATCGGTATGAGTATTTTACTTGAATCACCAAATGTATAAGTTATTTTTGTTTAAAATCAGACAATGAAATCATTAATTACCAGATTCAATCATAAGCAAAAGAAGAGCATAAAAAAATATTTATAATTTGACTCAAAATTTCAGAAACTTTATACTCTTTCAGAGAGTAGAAATTGATAAAACTGTATCACTGAAAAGGTGGATTAATAATTAATTTATTAAAAATAAAATTATTTGAATACTTAAAATAAAAAATAAAATTAAGAGAATTTATGAACAGATATCTGTGATAGATTCAAATAAAATGACGAACAATGAGAAATAAAGCAAAATTCATAATTAACACCTTTGAGAATCATTAGAAGCACAGAAACATTTCAATCAATTTTATACCTCGTATGAGATATTTTATATCTCAAATCAAAACACATTTACAAAATATTTGAATCCTGAAATCATTTTAGTACATTCAACAAAGGTTTGTTTTTTTATGAATTTTTGATCAACCTAAAAGATCAAAATTTGGAATTACACATCATTTTTGTATTTAGTGGTTCCTCCAATGAGGGTAAATCTTATACACTTGCTTGAAAGCTCTAGAGGAATTTTTAAAACAGAGAGGAAAAATAAGCATTTTTTAATAGAGACAGACTAAATAACTGTAGCTCTATAGAAATTATATACCCATAGTCAAGGTATTGTTAACAGGAAGACATAAGATATAAACAACGTAAACATTTTATGAATACCTACTAGGTCTGACCCTCTATAAGTAAAAAACTGAAGGACTGATATAAAATGTTATAAAAAATTTAAAGAACTTGTAGTTTGAGATTTCTATATAACTAAAACCAGAGTAGTAATATTTCAATATGTATTATCATCTGTGACTTAAGTGATTACTGATGGTCTAATAGTATGCATCAATTCTCTGTATCCCTTAGAATTATTTCAATTTTAAATAGTTTTTCACTCAAGAATCTAGAAAATAATTTGTATTAATATTCAAAACTGAAGAGTACAACAATCAAGTTTCACCTATAAAATTGCTATATTTAAAAGAGATTGTAATTGTTCCATGAAAAAATTAATATCTAATTATAAAATGGACAATATCTGGCTAATAGATCTCATGGAACCCTAAATTTGTCTGAAATTAATGATATAACTTATGTAAGCTTAGGTATAAACATTACATAAAATATGGAACAGCTTTGATATAGGACCCCATTGGCGATATTTTGTATTGTCGGCTTTTTTTGTCACCTAGCAAAACATTGCAATGTTTAATATCGTATGAATTACATAGAAATTTAATTTTACAAAATATAAATTTAAAATAATACAATAAGGAAAAATAGCATAACTTTGTAGATCCAGAAATTATAGATAAATCTACATGGAAAGGCATAGTTAAATCAAAATAAATAGGAAAAAAGCGGTACAACCTGGTTTGCATCATGCTACTGTGCAGGGTTGCCAAACGAATTCTGTGTATACCAAATTACCAATATACAAATTCTACTATACCAAAGCTGTTCCAACGGGGTACTAAGTTGAAAATGGCATATTCCATCAGGTTACAATCTGGAAAATGGTTATTTCAGTTTAAAACACACTCGACTGTGGCAGAGTTGTCAAAATGAATTCTGGGATACCAATGGCACCAAATGTAAAATGTCACCAATGGGGTCATATATCGAAGCTGTACTGATAACAGATGTATAATCAAGTAATTACTCTATTATCTCATTTTATTTCAGTCTAGCAGAAATTCTACCAATTTCAGAGCAGTTAGCAATTCAGCTACAGTTAATTAACAAAGGTGAAATCAATAAATATATAAAAATTCAAAGAGCAACACTAAAGATTTTGAGGTAAATTTTTAAAGATGTGTATATTATGCAAGTTATATTATCAGGAAGACATTAAAAAAAGCTACAACTTGTACCAACTAAGAGAATACAAACAAATTAACTGCACTTACAAATTTAAAGAGCAAACTGAAGAGAAATATTAATTATATACTTTGAATACAAACAACTATTATGGATAACTTTGAATTAACACCCCATTTCCATTCTGATAATCAAAAGAATAAATATTGAGAGTGCATGCAAAAGAATTCCTAGCTAAGAGAGGGTGAGCAGATTCATCTTTAAGTGGGGGAAACGTACCATACTTACATAGATAAAAGAAAACAGTAAATGAAAACAGTTTTAAATATAATCATTTCACAGTGACTTTGTTTCTGTGAATGATTAAAAAGGGAAATAAGTTCAATTATAGCCCAAGAATATAAAATGATTTTTCATATTTATATAGACTTATCATTAAATTTAAACTGTATAAAATGGTAGAATTATGAGATGGAAGAGTAAGACTATGGCTTGTGGCGGCCTGTGGTACAGCATGCTGGTTTTCACTGCTGAGGGTGGTCAGATCAAACCCTGGCATCAAAAAAAGCCTCCGTTTGTGTTGTCCCTTAATAGGGGGTAATGCTGTCCACATATATGGTGCCCCCATAATAAAATGGACAGTAAACTGCACCATAGTATAGGCGAATGTTTGACAACAAGTGCCTCTGAACTTACTCTGCTGTAGGAAAAAAAAAAAAAAAAAAAAGCCTATTAGCATTGATCATATTAGTAGTGCCAATATTACCAACAAAAAATATGATACAAACAGAACATTCAAGCAAATAAAAATATGGCATACAGCTAAAATATAAGTTATATCAACAGAAGGAAAAAAATAGCAAAGAAACTACTCTAATAAGTTTTACAAAATAACAGTTTAACCACTGAGGGAAGCATTCTTTACATTCACCAATACTGCAATGCTGCCACAATATTCATTCAGTTAACTGAAAATCAAATTAAGGATAAAAAGTTGAAGAAAATCCCCATTTCAAAAATTCAAATCTACTTCAGTATAAATACATCATGTTTCATTCATAACAAATCAGAAGCAAGAAATATGCTTAAATAACAAGAATATCTTGTTAGAACATTGGTCGGCAACCGTTTTTACTAGGAGGGCATATTCAGAAATGCAGGAGTTCAGCGGGCACCGCTGGATGAAGAGGAGGGGGGAGGGAGTAATATTTAAACAGGAAAATATTAATGTGACATAATTTTTAAACAATAAATTCAAATTTTAATTCAAACAAAATAATCTTTAATGGATAATTAATGCAATATTTGACATTGCAAATCTGCGGCCAACTCGTTGTAATGTGGCACTTAAGTCGAATTCCCAGTTCTCAGGCAATGGTCCAAATGTGTCAGTGAGGCTTGATCGGTACTTGGATTTTAAGTATTTCATATTGGAAAACAAAGATTCACAAGTATTTGTTGACACGCAAAGAGAGTTCAATTTAAGAGCACATTTTCTCAACAATGGGAAGTTATTTCCATTCATAAAATTCCAGAAATTTTCTTCATTATGATATAATTTTAATTCAATGTCATTTCTTAGTATATTTCTAATTTCCAATTCTCAGTCCCCCGTATTGGAAATATCAAAATATGTTGCGATTTTATTAGTCACATCATCCTCCGTATGACGTCAGGAATGCCTTAAATTCTGGTATTGAATTCCTCAAATAAGGAATCAAAATTTTGGCAAACTGATAGGTGGTAGCATTTTCATCGTAATAATTTTCTATCACCATTTTTAAATTTGGGAATGTGATAATTATCTTTCTCCACATGCGATTTACAGAGTGCCAATTTAGCTTTAAATGCATTTATCATACTTGTCATAGAAGCAATGATGATGATTTCTACCCTCTAGTTTCAAATTTAGTTCCTTAAATTTTGCAGTTAAATCAAAAGGCATAGCTCAATTAACCAAGGTTTTTGCTCTAATTCTAAACAATTTTCATTCCTGGATAATAGAAATTCTGTCACCTGTGGTAATAAATTTAAAAACCACTCAAGTACCTTGCCTCCACTGATCTCTCTCAATCAAATATCTAAACTCAAATAATCAAAAATATCTAAAATCAAATTTCTAAACTCAAATACCTAAAATTTAGATATTTGAATGGTGGGCACTTTAAAATTGTTTCGCGGGCACCTTGTTGCTGACTCTTGTGTTAGAAGGTTTGACTAAGATGAAAAGAGTTAATAATGAATGTTTCGAGGAACTTGCTCAAGAAGAGTATATTTTTAGTGTCCTTGGATTGATTTCTTTATTGGTAATTTATTGTTCAGCAAAAAAAAAAGGAATAATTTCTTACAGTGTATTTTGACAATGTAATAAAGTATAGAGCATTTGAGAGTAAAATAAAAACAGAATCAGCACCAACCCTAACAGTTCTATTCCCTGTTCATTGTTATGCAAATAGAAGAGGTCTTTGTAAACACATCATGCTATAGCAGTGGATATTTCATTATGTGTTAAAAAATAATAAGTTAATATGATTTTAGACATTTTGAAGAGCGTAAAGTATTGAAAGCACAAAGAGCTATCAGATTGTTATAAAACATGCCTTTAAAATATGTTCAGTCTGCATATTGTACATAGGTCTGTTTCATGTCAAATTATAAGAATGTTCTTGCCATTAATGTATGTACAAAGTCAATTTAGAGCAAGACGGTTGACAGTTACAATTAAAGTAAATAACACACAATAATAATATTAGGTCATAATCAATAGAAAATTCTTATACCTTATAACAAATCAAACAAATGATCAGTATTAAAAACAAAAGAGAATATAAAACTATTAAAGAAAATTATCTTTTTACAAATCATATACCAGCCGTACACCAACTTAAAAGAAACTATTGACTTTACCCTTATTGGTGCTATTTATATTTTGAGATTAACAAAATATTAAATAAAATGCAGGAAAATCTGTACTTAAGTGATTCCCATCTGTTGAAGACATCAATAGCATGATATCTTTAAACTATTTTCAATTCAAAGGTGTTTTCAAGTGGCACACTTTCCTGACGGACCTGAAACTTGGTGTGACAGACAATACAAGCTACATTCACATACCATAACAATTTTAACATTAGTTACACAATACATATTTGTATGTGTTAAAATAAAGTAAGATATAGTTACCATCACAGGCGTAGCGTGCTTCTAACTTTTGGGGGGCACGAATTGAATTCAATTAGGGCCCTCCTCAGCACATTGACTGCCGGACGGTCCGTTAAAATAAGAAATATTATGATTTTTTTTAAAAAATTGAATAACAGTAGAATTGATGTTTGAGTAGTATTTAAAAGTTATAAAATGAAAAAATAAACATAATATAATAAAATGAGAAAAAAAATATAGCATCAAATTTTTGTTATGGATCATATTGTTAACAACTATATGAAGGCTAAAGACATAATCGAAATTTTCAGTTTCACAGTTTGTAAAAGTGGAATAAACCAACTGTCTTAAAAGTTTTTCTATAATTTTGCTGATTTTAACTGAACTTCTATTGCGTTTTAATTGAGTTAAGTTGGGGGGCATGTGCCCCCATGCTCCCCCCCCCAACTTTAATAGTGGCAACTAGGTATGTACAAAGTATACAAAAGAGATACAGGGGGGTGAAACTATAAAAGTTTCACCCCCTGTAAAATAAACGTAATATAAATAAAATGAGAAAAAAAAAATATAGCATCAAATTTTGTTATGGATCATATTGTTAAAAACTATATGAGGCTAAAGACATAATCGAAATTTTCAGTTTCACAGTTGTACAAGTGGAAAAAAAAACCAACTGTCTTAAAGTTTTCTATAATTTTCTGATTTTAACTGAACTTCTATTGACGTTTTAATTGAGTTAAGTTGGGGGGCATGTGCCCCCATGCTCCCCCCCCCCAACTTTAATAGTGGCAACTAGGTATGTACAAAGTATACAAAAGAGATACAGGGGGGGGAAACTATAAAGTTTCACCCCCTGTAAAATAAACGTAATATAAATAAAATGAGAAAAAAAATATAGCATCGAATTTTAGTTATAGATCATATTGTTAAAAACTATGTGAAGGCTAAAGACATAATCGGAATCTTTAGTTTCACAGTTTGAAGGGCTATAAAAGCCCTTCTAAGTAGGAACCAGCATTGTTTAGCACCCACTGCTAATGTCCTGGAAGCTGCAGAATGTCGTTGGCAGCACCTGATTTGTTAATCCTTCTAATAGAGCAGTCTACAGTCTGAAGAATCTCTGGTGGGATCTACGGAGCAGTTCCTTCATCTTGGGGATGAGATCAAAGTCACAGGAACTTAAGTCCGGGGAATATGGGGGATGGTAGAAAACTTCCCTGCCCAAGAGAGCAAACATATCAGCCATAGTGTGCACACAAACATTTTCCTTCCATCAGTACAATACAACAAATTATTTCGTATGATAGACTGGTAACTAAAACATGGCTGTGTTCATCGTGTCAATGTGTAGGCAAGTGATGTTTGTGGGGAGAGCACATTTGCTCTGAGGTAAGGCAGGTATGTACATACGTGTGGTATAAGCTGCTTTTATGGGTTCTGCTGCATGTCATGATAACTGTAACTGTAATGTTGTGATTGTGAATGATTAACTGTGTTTGTAACTGTATATATGTGTATCTTAAGATTCCGGTTGTAATGCTGATGTGAGCGTCTCTGTGATGTGAGCATATTGTCTACTTAATGTTAATAAAGTTGTATTTTAATGGAACAAGCCTCATGCTTAATTGTGTTAAGATGAACTAATACATAGTAAAAGGAATGACATGGTGTCAGGAGTGGCACCGATGAAATCAGATTTCAGTTGAAGTAATCCACGTGTAAGATGGATGCATTCTGGCCACCTGCTCCGTTACAATTTTCCATCGGAAATATGAAAGAAAAATGGAGGAAATGGAGACAGGAGCTCAAAAATTATCTGCTTACCACGGAAAAAGATGCACGTGCAGCTAAGATAAAGATAGCAATCCTGTTGAATCTACTTGGTTGTGAAGGACTGGAAATCTTCAACACACTCAAATTTGAACCTCCTGAAAGTAAGAAAAAATATTCTGAGGTCCTGCAGCAGTTTGAAAACTATTGCTCGCCACGGCAGAATGTCGTTTATGAACGATACAAGTTTTTTCGTGCGTCCAGCAAGAGGGCCAGACAATTGAATGCTATGTAATGCAGCTGAAGACTCTAGCATCCACCTGTGAGTTTGATGATCAAGAAAATGGATTGATTCGCGACCGCATTGTCCTAGGAATTAGAGATAGTGGATTGAAAGAACAACTTCTACGAGAAGCTGGTTTGAGTCTTGAAAAAGTGATTGAAATCGTCCGTGCAGCTGAAACGAGTCGAGAACAGCTCCGCAGCATGAAAGATGAAACTGCAGCAACAGTAAGCATCGTTAAGAAATATCGGAAGCAGCATCAACCAAAACAGTTGTCACAAGAATATGAGTGCAAGAAATGTGGAAGAAAACACAAGCCTCGCGAGTGTCCAGCATTTGGAAAAATCTGTAACAAATGCAACAAGAAAAATCACTTTGCAGCTAAGTGCTTCCAGAACTCAAAGAACATTCATGAAATGAAGGCGTCTGAAAATGAACTGGGTGTTTATATCGATACCGTCACTTCAAGTGTGCATGAAAATGAACAAAGTGAACTGAAAACTTGTAGTGACTCTATAAATAAGAACGTTCAAATGGTAAGTGAAACTTGTTATAAAAGTATTGCATTAAATATAAATGATAAGTGTTTTGAAATTGATTTTAAACTGGATACTGGTGCTGAAGTAAATATTTTGCCATTGTATGTTTTGAATATTGTACATGTTAAACCAAAGCTTAGTGAAACTGATCTATCTTTAACTGCATATGGTAATTTTAAATTGAAGCCAGAAGGAACGATTATAATTAAGTGTTCTACTAGTAAGCTTAAAATTATTCCTTTGGAATTCTATGTAGTAAATGTAGAATCCAAACCAATATTAGGGTTAAAAGGTTGTAGGGAATTAAAATTAATAGAAAGAATTGATACTATAGAATCCAGTAAATTAAGTAAAAATGAATTAATTAGGCAATATAAAGATGTATTTACAGGGACAGGTGAATTTCCAGATGAACTGTATCACATTACTTTGAAAGATAATGCTATACCTGTAATTCACCCTCCAAGGTGAGCTCCTCAGACACTGCAGCCCAAATTAAAAAGTACATTAGATAAGTTAGAAAGAGAAGGAATTGTATCTAAGGTAAATAAACCAACTGATTGGGTACAAAGTTTGGTTATTGTAGAAAAACCAAATGGAAATTTGAGATTATGCCTAGACCCTAGAGATCTTAACAAAGTAATTAAAAGAGAACATTATCAAATTCCTTCTGCAGAAGACATTATTAGTAGATTAGAAGGCAAGAAAATATTTTCTGTAGTAGATCTGAAAGATGGATTTTGGCATGTACCATTAGATGAAGCTAGCTCTGAAATTTGTATTTTTAATACACCATTTGGAAGGTATAAATTCAATAAGATGCCGTTTGGAATAGCTTCTGCACCTGAAATATTTCAGAAAAGAAATCAAAAGCTTTTTGGTGATGTGGAGGGTGTAGAAGTTTATTTTGATTACATTATTGTGGCAAGATATGATGAAGCCTCGCATGATGCAATCTTGTTTAAATTTCTTGAAAGAGCTAGATCATTAAATATAAAGTTTAATCCAGATAAATTGCAATATAGGGTATCAAAAGTAAAATATGTTGGTCAAATTATATCGAAATCAGGTATAAAACCTGATCCAGATCACATTAAGGCGATTGTTGATATGCCAACACCCAAATCAAAAACTGAAGTTAGGAGATTGTTAGGCATGATAAATTTTCTTTCAAAATTCATTCCCAACGTATCTAAAGTTACTGCTCCGTTAAGAGAAATCATTCATGAAAAAATAGAATTTAATTGGGGAAAGGAACAAGAAGTATCATTTGTAAACATTAAAGAATTGTTAACTAAAGCTCCAATTTTAAAAGTTTTA
Organism: Dolomedes plantarius; assembly: GCA_907164885.2. Lineage (NCBI taxonomy): Eukaryota > Metazoa > Arthropoda > Arachnida > Araneae > Dolomedidae > Dolomedes > Dolomedes plantarius. Next base: position 4,384,566 of record OU015493.1, read on the forward strand.
AGCGCTAGTGATGAAATAGTGATACAGCGTGACAGTTCAAAAGATGGGCTGGGATCGTGCTTAATCCAAAAAGGTCAACCTGTGTCATTTGTTTTACATAGCTTAACTAATAGTGAAAAGAATTATACACAGATAGAAAAGGAATTATTGGCAATTGTGTTTTCCTTTGAGAAATATCATAATTTTGTATATGGACGTAAAGTCATTGTATAGAGTGACCATATACCCTTAATAGCAATTGTCAAGAAACCTATGCATAAAATATCTTCTAGAATGCAGAGAATGATATTAAAGTTATTAAAGTACGATTTTGTAATAAATTATGTACCAGGTAATCAAATGTTTCTAGCTGATACTTTATAACGTGCATTTCCTGTTAATGAAACTGTAAGTGATGATCCTAAATGCTAAACATTGTGCATACTATTTCAAAATTTACCCATGAGTGAAAAGAGAATAATGCAATTTAAAAGAGAAACTGAATTAGATCCAGAATTGCATATAGTTGTAAAATATATCAAAGAAGGCTGGTCAAAATCTTACAAAAAGGTAGATAGTAGTGTAAAAACATATTATAAGGTTAAAAATGATCTTTACATTAATGAAGGGCTGTTATTTATTAATGAAAAATTAATTATTCCTAATAGTTTGAGAAGAATATGTTAAGACTAATTCATGAAGCTCATTTTGGGATAGAGAAGTGTAAGAAAAGGGCAAGAGAAATAATGTATTGGCCAGGAATGAACTTGGACATAGAGATAGTGGTAGCACAGTGTGAAATATGTGAAAAATTTAAAAAAGCAAATTGTAAAGAGCCATTGAAACCTCACACAGTTCCATATAGACCTTTTGAAAAGGTAGGAGCTGATCTAATGGACTTTGGTAATGCAAGTTATCTAATTGTAATGGATTATTACTCAAAATGGATTGAAATTATTGAACTTGCAAATAATTGTGCAGATGAGGTAATAGACAAACTTAAGTCAATTTTCTCTAGATTTGGTGTTCCTAATACTGTAGTTTCTGATAATATACCATTTAATAGTTATATTTATAGGAAATTTGCAAATGATTGGGACTTTAATTATACATTTATTAGTCCTCACTACTCCCAAAGTAATGGGATGGTTGAAAGAGCAGTAGGAATTGCAAAAAATATTAAGAGAAAGGCAAGGGAAGATGGGAAAGATTATTTTGTAGGATTAATGTAGTATAGGATTACCCCAATATCAGGTCTGGATCTATCTCCAGCTCAACTAATGTTCAATCGTAGACTAAAAACCAAATTACCAATGTCCAACAAATTATTAAATTCTGAATTGTTTAATAACACTCAAGAAAAGTTAATTAAAAGGCAAAACATTCAGAAATACTACTATGATAAAATTGCACATCCATTATCTGAACTTAAGCCAAAAGACAGTATAAGAATACTCAATTTTAAAAACAAAACTTGGGAACCTGCTGAAATAGTCTCGAAGCATAAATTCCATCCTAGGTCCTATTTTGTTAAAGACCAGTTTGGTAAAATACTAGGACGTAATAGAAAGCATACAAGAAAATCAAATACATCCTTTAATATGGAAACAGACCCGAATGGTATAATAAGCACCTCCCAAACTGATACAGAAGTAATTTTAAATCCACAAAATTTGCAGAACTATAACAGGTCAGATGTTAACGTCCCAAGAAGAAGTAACTGTGTTCGTAAACCACCATCTTATTTAAATGACTATATTGTATAATTAATAACTTAAAAGGGGGGATGTCATGATAACTGTAACTGTAATGTTGTGATTGTGAATGATTAACTGTGTTTGTAACTGTATTATATGTGTATCTTAAGATTCCAGTTGTAATGCTGATGTGAGCATGTTGTCTACTTAATGTTAATAAAGTTTTATTTTAATGGAACTGCTCAAGCCTCATGCTTAATTGTGTTAAGATGAACTAATACATAGTAAAAGGAATGACACTGCGTGGGGGGGGGGCTCTAGAACTTTAATAGTACAACAGTGTTGCTAGTATTAAAGTTCCATCCCTTGTATTATAGAAAGTGAAAAATTATATTTATATTTGGGTTTAAAAAGAGGCATAAGTATTACATGAGGGGTCATAAAAAAAATAACACAAAGACCTCACCTATATTTACCTGTTAACACTTTACATTCGACGAGAGCAAAGCTACAGATCCATATCACTATTTTATAGAACAAATCGGTTTTTGACCTTCTCTGAGATTTGCTCCAAGATCAGAACCTCAAGCCAGCGACTATGGAATATCCCTCCAACCCACCCTTGGTTTAATAGACAGGCTCCTGGTGGTGCTCTTACCATCAGGGCTGATAGAGCCATACAGTCCATCATAAGTAGGCTCATAAGTGGACACATCAGGTGACTCTCTTTTGAACTTGGGCAGAAGACCTATCTAACGTGCACTAAGTGCAACTCTGCTCAGGCTTCTCCCGATCAGATTTTGCACTGTGCTGGTCTGGACAAAATTGACCTTTATTCCAGTCCTCTTTTAGTTTATGATTTTCTGAAATCTTTTGAGGGGAATCTTTCCAAGGGGAATAAGTCAACAACAACAACAAATAGAATATAATAGAATTTACTGCCATAAATATTAACTGAAATTTAAAAGAAGCTCATATTATTTCAATATAAGTTTTATAGTACTCTTTAACTTGATTTTTTTCAAAAAAATAATGCTACATTTTTGAGTTGTCACTTTTTTTGCCAGGGGGCAATAACAAAACAAAAAATGACTCAAAGACTTACCCTATATTTACCTCTTAACATCTTACATTCAACAACTACAGATCAAGCAGGGCGGTCGACCTGCAACACCAAGCTAAAAAAAACAAAATAGACGCCAAATGAATAAACGCGTTAAGTAGAAAAATTCGTCAGACCGCTTACTGCTTATATACTCTGCACCGCTTGCTCCTATTCTCCCCATGTTAAAGCAGTTTGCGTAAATTATAAAATTCTGAATGAACCAAGCATCGTACAAAATTAAAACAAAAAGTAGAAGAATCCTATCAGCGAGTACTTTAAATTGAGATAAAAATGGACTTTCCAAGTTAAAAATTAACCGAGATATGGAATTTTTAATTTTCCGTAAAGTTAGGTATTTTGCTAGATTTTACTTCTCGCCAACGAAGATTTTGTTCAACATTTTAAGAAGACCTGTAGAGTTTAATATTGAACAGATTCGATTGAGGCTTGGTTTTTTGATAAGTTATTCGCTAACTTAAAATCTTTTATATGTTTCAGTTAAAAAAATAAATATTTCTATGTTTAATTAGCATAAAACTGTAAAATTAGCATCTCAGGGCGATAGTACACCAAAATGGCAACCATAACTCTGCCTGTATTTGTTTGTGTGTCCGTATTTGTTTGTTTTTAAATGTCCATAGAATACTAAGGATTGAATTCAAATAATAAGGATTAATTATTATTCATATTTCACTTTTCGCTACAACGAAGAGGGAATATAAAATGTCCAAAATGACCGAGAGTAGTGTCGAATCCATAATTTCGGAGTTACTGAGGGAAATATAGGAAATTAAAATGTTCAAGTTTTGAGTTAAATTAATAATAGAGTGAATTTGTAATTTTACTTTATCATTTGTATGCTGTATTTACTTTTAAATACCTCTAAATTAAATTACTTAAATTTTATTTATATGTAAAATCCATTCCTTTTCCTGTGCAATAAAAAAAAATTGAGAGCAATAAATACCCGGGCAACGCCGGGCAAACAGCTAGTGATGTATAAATAGTGTTTAGTACGATATTTCCCATTGTGTTTATAAAGATTGACTATAATAGAAAAATGCCATCCAAATTACAATTAAAACGAAAAATCAACCGGGCCTATTACAGAGATTCGAAAAAACAAAAAAGTTCTCCAATTAAGTTCACAAAGTGACACATTTGTAACTGATGATGAGACTCCAGGTATCAAGCAATTGTTTGCCTACAAAAAGCCTAGTTTGTGAATGGTTATTTACCTATTTCAAAAAAAAAAACTGATATCCACTAAAAAAACTTTTAAAAAGTAAAAAAAACGCCAAGCTTCAAAATAAAAGTTACGACTAAAAAATGGTGTGATATCAAATATCCAAGCTTATTAAGTTCTGGTACTTAATTTCCTAATGACGAATTTTTCACATCTAAGTGATGTGGTTAAGCATGACTTGTTGATAGAAACCCTTCTTCCCTAGACCAAACTCATCATAACCTGTTTCTCAAAATTTAAGTTTTAAATATTTATACTTACCAGACTTGTTGGCCGTCTTAAAAATAATAATAAAATAGTTAATGTGAATTTAAAACATCAATTTCAGATTTTAATTGCGCACTTCGGTGCTCTGTTAGACAGTATGTTTATAGCATCATTCCAACAAAAGGTACGACAAAACATGATGTTATATCCAATTTTATTAAGCGCTGGGACTCAATTACATTTCTTAACAGATTTTTAATCAGTCTTCTATTTGAAGTTAGTGCATGATTTCAAACAAAACAAACCGTTAGCTAGAAAAAAAAATAATAAATAATGTTGTCATTCCCCAGAGGAAAAATTTTGCATTAAACAACAAAATATGAATACCATGCTTTGGAGTTACGTTGCCCAAATGTAACGTGAAAAGAAATTTCAAATTTATAGAATAATTCGTGACCATCTTAAAATTGCTGCTACATTCATTTTAAAAGTAACCAAATAATAGGACACACATATTTTGCATAAATAACTAAAATGAATAATTTATAGAACTAAATAACATACTTTGGACGTATCAACAGACAAAATTTATTTATTCCAATACGAAAAGACGGCCGACAAGCCTGGTATGTATAAATATTTAAAACTTAAATTTTGAGAAACAGGTTATGATGAGTTTGGTCTAGGGAAGAAGGGTTTCTATCAACAAGTCATGCTTAACCACATCACTTAGATGTGAAAAATTCGTCATTAGGAAATTAAGTACCAGAACTTAATAAGCTTGGATATTTGATATCACACCATTTTTTAGTCGTAACTTTTATTTTGAAGCTTGGCGTTTTTTTTACTTTTTAAAAGTTTTTTAGTGGATCCATATTACTATACTATAGAATGTAATAGAATTTACTGCCATAAATACTTACCTGCAATTTAAAAGCTTTGCTATTTCAATATAAGTCTTATAGTATTCTTTAAGTTGATTTTTCTCAAATGCTGCATTTATGAGTTGAGTTTCTTTTCTTGCTGGTTTACAATATGTAGAAAATTCTGTAAATAATGGATACATGTAAAAAATTTTGATTTATTGAGAATAAAGAAATCAAGTAAATACTTTAGAACTGTCAATATTGGATATAATACAAACTTATTAAAGACAGACAGATGAATATAATGCAGATTTATTAAACACAGACAAATCGATAGTTTAGCAGATGATTCAGTACAACGTACTTTAATACCTATTGGAAAAATGCTTACATGTCACCTCTGAAGATCACTAAATCAATTTCGAGTTTTCATGTAGTCATTGAAAGTTTTTAATACATGTCTGCATGCATATTAATTGTTTCACTGATTTTAGCAATTTTTAAAGGAATTTTATACAGAAATGTAACAGCTGAAAAGAAGGTTTACCATAAGCATCATAAAGGAAACAGAAAATAATATACAAACAATCTGTTTACCAAATATAAAGAAAGTTAATATTCTTATTAATTTTCCTGGAAGAGAATGAAGACCAAGGTTCCTTTTGATCCTTAGAAATTTAAACGGAGAAGTTAAACAGGTACTCATCAGAAAAGGTTAATATTGCTTCTTATATCTTGAACAGTTATTTTCAATCTACATATGGGTGAAAGAGTATATAAGAATAACATGTGATTACATAAGAAATACTGATTTGTATTTCATGCTTAAAAATTTATTAATTATGAATCTCATAAATTTAACTTTTAAAATATACATTTTTGTTAATGAAAAACTAGTCTTCCAGTAGATATAAATAAATTTACAATAGTTTGTAAACTGCAAACTCATGAAATAGAGTATACTGTCTTCTATCTTCATGAAGTAAAATTTAAAAGAATAACTTTTCTAATCTGGCACTCTCCTAATCAACAGCCTTTCTAATCTGGATGCCATATCAAAACCTATTAAACGAAGAGTATCCAAAAGAAATGTTCCTTGTATTGCAAGTATTACTTAAGACAGGGATCAATAGAGACTTACGAATCAATTGTTCATATATAACACAAGTATTTTTCTTTAATTGCGAGTTTTTTTTTCGCCTTTACGTGACGTGTGAAAACGGTACTAAAAATACCCACATTTATTACCTTGAAATAGTATAGACGTGCATAATCACATGAAAATTAAATCATAAAAAACAAAATTACTTGGAAAAACGTGTGTATGAAAATTCAACTTAAATCATACAGAATAAAAACATGCATGAATAACTAAGACTTGCATGACTAGGTTACCGTAATGTTACCAAAATACATACATCACACATTTTTGTAGAATATTTATCTAGTAACAGAACTAAATACTGGGGCCAGGCCGTCATCTTGGATTATTTTTGGCAAGACCCGTGCAATGGGCGTGCGATTGGTGACTCTTCTCTTTGCAAAGCTAGGCTTCATCTCATATAGTTATTAACCTTGATGATATTTTAATTCATTCTAATTTCTTAATCACTATCTTAATCTAACTTGCAAAATACCTTCCACTTTGAGAGAACCTTTTGTGGTTCCCTTCTCTGCCGATAGATGGCGGTAGACGTCCACTCTCTCAGTATATGCTCGCCGCTCAAAGCGATATTCAAGATCTGATGTTTTGGCAACATTCCCAATTCGTAAATTCACTAAAACTTCATCCGTTCGAGGTTGAAAGCGGCGCAGAAGGTACTGCGTGAACCCTACTACCGTGATCTGGACCTTGAATTTTTTTAATTTATGCAAAGGGGCTTATTGTTCATGATTTTGCCTGCTTTGTTGTTTTTCAATCGATGAATCGAGTGACTTAGTCGAAATAAAGCATATAAGGGATGTTTGTCTTTTATGGAATAAAATGTTGAGTTTTTTTTTTCTAATTCTATCACTGTGCTCTATTCTTTTCATTTTTATTTATTTTTAAATAGAAAAGTAAATAAATTTGAATATAATTTATTTTGTAATAAAAATAACAACTAAATAATTCTTCAAGCCCTTTAAAGCAGCAAACTCCTTGATTGCATGTCTATAATTGTTTTAGGCAGGGCCCGATTTACAAAATTCTTGATTATAGGCACAACTCGGGCTGGGGCCCCCTTAACACTAATGTGGGCGTAACATTTCCAAAATTGACACACAAAATAATAACCATGAATGATTGTGAAAGTACCATTTTACCAAGAATGGCTATTCGAAGCGTAGAAGCCTAGACATTATCAATAACAAAAGCAATACAACATATTAACTTCTCATTAAAAACATCAATACAATGCAAACCAGAAAAACTTATTTATCCCTTATATACACTATAACATACTTATGATGACACTATACATATAACTATACATATGATGAACCAATCAATCAAATTTGAAAGGATATATAAAAAAATTGCTATTAAAAAAGGTAAAATAAGAAAAAAATTTAATTGGGATTTTTTTCTTTTTTTTTCTCTCTATTCTAAAAAAAAGTAACTCCCGCTGCCGCTGCAGCCGCTGTCAAAGCTTGTCACGCTATCTCCTCCGAAACCGCTGGGGGTATGGGGTCGAGACCGATACCAATAGATGCAGAAAAATGTGGGGAACAAAGTAAAACATGTCTCATCTTTAAATAGCCAAATTAGTCGTCGGACTTATTTGGCTATTTGAAGCGGTAAATGGATTTGCCCGAGAATCACCCCTATGTATCTCGCTATTAGCCACAACAAAGGAGCAAGCGTTAGCGAGCCTAGGGGCGAAGCCCCTAGTCTTTTAAAATAAAATTTTTTGGGCCGGCCTAATGGAAAACCAGGGCCTGGTTTTAGGTATACTCAGTGGCGTAGCTAGAACTTTTGCCGCCCGGGCGGTCTCCAATTTGCCGCCCTTCTAAGTCAATCAATTGGTGGTTTTTATAAATTAATAACATAAATAAATAATTGTAATTGAGACAAACTATAGGTGGGGAAATTTTTTACCATTGGATGCCATATTTAAATTAGGCAGTAATAAAGGAGGCCGCTTAAGTTGAAATACCTATAAATGCAGCTTTTATAAAGACCACAAGAATCTACGGAGGTCGCAGTTTCCCACCTATGAGACCAAAACATATACCTAATTTATAAAAAATTCCATAAACTATGTTTTATTTCATATTATTATATTTATAAATAAAATAACATTGACTTGACGAGGAGGAAAAATATTCGAAATCATATAGTAATTCATAATTCATAGAAATCGAATAGTAAACTTATGAATTGAACAAGTGGTTTTTTACAACTATACTACATAAAAATATGCCGCCCCAAATATGTGCCGCCCGGTGGAGGACCGCACCCACCGCACCCCCTAGCTACGCCACTGGGTATACTCCACCTCCCGTGAGAAGAGACCTGGCACCTCTTTCAAGGTGCTACCTCGTGGAGGTCGATTCTCGAAATGATTTGTCGGGGATAATCAACATTACCCAGAGGAAGCATTTATCGCTCTTTAGGCATTAAGAAAATTTTGAAGGTTTTAACTATTTAGGCTTTAAGAAAATCGTCGCATGTTTTGATATCTATTTTCATGTAATCAACGTATTTTCAGACGTTTAACCCTGCATCATATACTTACTATTTTCCGAAGTAATGTGCGGGAGTTTCAGAAATCCTCGATAAATTTAGAGTCATGTTACTTTTATAAATACAGGATCATACAAAAATTTATATTATAGATGCATATTTCTGAGTATTTGGTTTTTTGCAAACTAAGGGCTTACTTTTCGGCTTTTTAAGCTGCCACTAAGTCTTTGCACTGATGAAGAAGCTCCTTTGCAGCTTCGAAACGGCAGTAGGTATCGCATCGTGCATTCGCGCTAGGGGGGGGGGGGTCCAACGGAGTTATTAACCCCTCCGTTCTTTTGCCTTTTTCTCTGAAATAAATTATCCCTTTTCTTTGATTTTCTTATCATTTACTTATATCAAGTAGTCATTAGGTATGTAAAATCTCGTTTTCATTTTGACGACTCCTTCTTGGTGCGCTAATTTTTTTGTCCATGAGTGTACTTGCCTTTCCGAAGTTTGAAGTCACATTTTGCATTTCCATTTTAAACCGATTCAAGTTAAGGCGATTCAATTTATTACTAAGCCGAATCACTGACGCAAGTTTCGTTTAGATTACGAACATTCATCAAGGAGCTTGTGCCTGAGCTGATGGGATAACAGGATGTTGTATCAAGTCTGCATAGAGTAAGATATTTTTGTATTACTTCCGAAATTAAATCCTTATGATAGTTCATCACAGTATGGGAAAATAGACTGTTTTTAAGAACTGATTTAATAGAAAAACCCGGCGTATATTACCAAGTGTTACTAGTGAAAAGGAAGATATTGACATTGTTGTTTTAACTAATTTTAACTATTTTTGAAATAAATAAAGCTTTTATGTTATTGTTAAAAGGCTTGTCGTCTATACATTATTTTGAGCATCTTTAATGGTTTTAACGTATACTTTTTTTTAACAAACATGGCTTTTTACTGCACATTATTACTCTGCTATTTAAAGATACATATTAGAAGAATATAAGAATTGCTGACGTACATGTTTTTACATGTACGCTAACACTCCAAACCCGTAAAACTAATTTTTAGGGGGCTCAGGACCTTCGATTTGGTTGAAAAAGCTAAAAAACATTGTGCAGTTCGAACACTCCAAACTTCAGTAAAATTAAAAAAAGAAAGGTTGTTTTGATTTTAAATTAAAGTAAGACATTGAGTTATTATGCTCATAAGAAATTAAATTGAAAACTAGATAATTAGGATAAATTTTTCAATTTAAAAAATGTGAATTTGTTAAAGGGCCAAAAAGTAGTAAATCACTGTGCGCAGCATTATTTAACAAAATATGCATGTAGAAAAAATGTTTATACAAAATGATTAAAACACGCTTACCTTCAGTTTAAAACCAAAATATGGCAATAAATACTACTGAATATTTTTTATATGCATAAATTATGAAATAAATAAAATTTGAGGAATTTTAATGCATATTTGTAAGTGAAATAAAAAAAATTATACAAGGAGTTTCTTTAGAGAATGACTTATAATGAATATGTGGTTAAAATTTCATCAATATTGCTTTCATAGCTTAAAGGTAAGAGTGTTCGCAAAGTTCAAAATCATCATTTTGAGAAAAGCACTTTAAAGTTTAAAGTGCTGTTTACAACCTACGAATAGCGTCATACAAAAATACTTATAACTCAAGAACTAATATGAATTTTTTAATGCAGTTTTTTGCAATCTGTTTAGAAATATTCAGAGATTCATAAAAAGTCAAAAACAAATAAATTTTTTAAAAGGATTTCAAGGTCCTGAGCCCCCTTATACCGAGGATTTGCAGCTCTGCTCTCCGGTGCGTCATTAACGTACCATGTCAATGTCATTTTATAAGAATTTCAGCTGCTTAAAATAACACTGTGTTGGATTGAATTTTGCTTTCGTGAGCTGAACAAAAACTGTGATCTCTGAACACATTCGAGACAATGTTGTTGTTTCAGATGAGGAACTGTTCTTTACAGGTTGGAGAAATTCTTTTCCGTTTTAAATCGATGAGTAAAAGGATAAAAAATTAAGGATCGTTCCCGATCTAAGATGAAGGAAACGGACTTCAAATTCATTTGTTACAAAATCTTCTGAACAAAAATCGAGAAAAATATAATTATTTCCTCTCTGAAAAAGATTGTTCCCGATAAAATATTGTTTTCTTTGTCCTTTATTTCCTCTATGAAATCTTTTTTTAAAATTTATTTAGTTCTTGAAATTTGTTCTAGCTGCGGAGTTTTCGCTGCTTACAAAGTCCATTGGCCGTGAAAATAGTTTTACAGATAATTTTCCAAGTGTCAGTGGGTCGAGGAAAAAATTCGAGAGGTCGCTAATAGTTTATGTCGTACTGAATTATTTAATTAAAAAAATATGCTTTAGACTTTGTATGATTACATATCTTTATTACCATGTTTTTGGAACGAAGTTCTTTTACGCGGATTAGAGTGAACTGACAGATCGTCACGTAACGAAAAAACGTTATGCCCCCCCCCCCTTCATAAGAGCTTTTTCTCAATGACTCTATGGCTGAATGGTTATCGCATCGGACTACAGAGTATCGAACTATCGCGCTACGGAGCGAGAGGTACCTGGGTCAAATCCCCGCACAATCGCTGGCCGTTTCTATTCCGACTCATTCTGGGAATAGCGCAGTATATATATATATATATATATATATATATATATATATATATATATATATATATATAAAGGAAGAAGTCCTGACTTATATACTAGCTGAAAACCCGCGCTTCGCTACGGGAGTACATACAAATTAAATACAACGGTCAACGTATGCAATTTATGCCAAAAAATAAATATATACATCTATATATATATATATAAAACAGCTTGTCTGTTTGTTTGTCCGTTATAGAATCATAGACTGTTTAAACCCATCGGGACCAAATTCGGCTCAGTTAATTTTTACGACCCGAGAAACTTAAATCAGGAAAAACAAAATTTAGGGCTCAATTAGTTTTTTTTAAATTAATTTTTTAACGATTTTCTTGCCCCTAAGTGCACCTCTTAAATGTGGATACAGCCCCTTCAAAACAACCAGTCAATTCGATACGCGGGGGAAAATAGTTTTGTTCTGAGGGGTGATCTGGGGTGGTTTGAGAGTTGGTCTAGGGGGGGGGGGAAGTGTTTATTTTATTTTTTACGTTTAGTGGAGTCGTGAGTGTACTAATGGAGTCGTGGTAGTAATGGAGTCGTAAGTGTAGTAAAAAGGTTGAGAACCACTGCTTTAGACAATTTTAGACAATGGTGTTCAAATTAATAGAACTTATTAAAATTTGAAAAAAAAAGGAACAAAAAAAAGAAAAATTAAGTTTGTCCCATGGCCAGTTTTTGGAAGACTTCCGTTGATCTAAATATATTAATTGCTTGAGGATCATAAAATGGGAAGAAGTTTAAGAGTTCTACAGGTTTTTCCCCCTAAGTTCGCGAAATAGAGTTAACATATGATATGTATTTGAATTACTTATTACGTGAAATCTATAAGATAAATCTTTTAGAGTTTTGGGGTTTTTTTAAGCAGTGGGAGGAAAAGCTCTTTAAACAGAGAGAAACATAACGACACAAAACTCTCATTCCGAATTATTAGTCCATTAGTTATATTAAGGCATAAGAAAATTAATGAAATTATTTTCAAAGAATGATTTCCCGGGTAGATATATAGATATAAAATTTTTCATGCTTTCCATCAAAACAATACTGGGCTGCGCCCCCCCGCTCTTCGTGTTTATCTGGCCAGACAGAATGCGCTTAGCGCGTTTCTACTGAAATGATATACAAACAAAAAGAAAGAAAGAAACTTTGGCCTAGGCTTCATGCGAAATCCTGCCTTACTTTTATTAAATAAAGGGAATATCGCATCTTGCACTTTACCTCTTGGTTGATGTAGAAAAAAGTGCGTCTCTTGGTGATGTGAAAAAAACTGCGTTGTTGAGGGAAAAATTAAAAATAAAGGCAAATGTAAATTATAAAACTTATTTCTAATTAAACAGTGGATCAAAAAAATCTAATTAAATCTAATTAAACACTGTCTAACAAATATAATTAAACAGTAATCTTATTCAATGCAAACGTGCGAATCACGCAACACTGTGTTATTAAGTCTCAATAAAATCAGACGTATAATCAGAAGAAGGTCCGCAGCCTTAAAGTTTCTTTCTTTCTTTCTTATTGTTTGTATATCATTTCAGTAGAAACGCGCTAAGCGCATTCTGTCTGGCCAGATGAACATGAAGAGCGGGGGGCGTAGCCCAGTATTCTTTTGATGGAATGAATGAAAAATTTATAACTATATATCTACCCGGGCAACGCCGGGCAATAATGCTAGTTTATAATAAATGCGATGATCAATGTATACAATTGATGTAATATATATATATATATATATATATATATATATATATATATATATATATATATATATATATATATATATATATATTCTAAAAAAAAGTAACTGCCGCTGTCAAAAGCTTGTCACGCTATCTCCACCGAAACCGCTGGGGGTATGGTGTCGAGACCGATACCAATCGATGCAGAACAATGTGGCGAAGAAAGTAAGACATGTCTCATATTCGTCGGACTTTAAGGTTTTTTTTTAATTTTAGTTTTGTGGGAAAATATTGACTTTTTCATGTTCAGATTACGATAACTCGCCAAAAAAGGATCGTAGAATTTTTTCTTTTTTACAATCTAAGACTACAGACATTTCTCCTTCAAACAAGACCTCATTTGTTTAAAAATAATTTAAAACAGACTGATATTTTTATTAAAATTGAAAACCCACTTTTTGGAAAAATTTATGCGTTTCGAGATATATAAATTCGATTCTCTCAGACTTATTATGTTACAAAGAAAATATTTATATGAACTGGAAGATGAAAGCTTTCTCATTCATATAAACTTCATTTCAAGTCTCTATCTTAAAATTTCAATTTTTAATTGAATTTAAAGAAATACTTCAAAAAAATCTTCTCATTCGCTTCCTTTGCAGAAGGACATGAAAGAAGATCCAATTTTTCACCCATACGCGGGCTTCATCCATTTCGCCGGCAGGGGGGGAAGCTTCAACTTTAGACAAATGAATGACTCAATCGCTGTAAACAACTATTGAGTCATTCATTCACTCGATTCACCAGAGGAGCGAGCGTAGCGAGCCTAGGGGCGAAGCCCCTAGTATTTATAAAAAAATCGTAAGGGATATGCATTTTTTTTTGATAATATCCAATCGTCTGCTGCATTAGAAAGAGAAAAAAATATTTTTTTTGTCTATTTAGTTGTTACGCACGTGACGATAAATTTATTGAAAGTACCAGAAAAAGAAATCACGTGATCAGCATTTAATAAATTAAATTCTAAAAATTAATATTTAAAAATTCACCAAAAATCAGGAAATGGAGGTAAAAATTCGAAAAAAATTTCATTTTGAAGGAATTTTTATGATCTTTCTCATGATATAATTTTATAACCCTCAATGTATTATTTTAAATGCAAACGTAAAAAAAGTTAAAAAAACAGCTTAAAAATTTAATTTAAAAAAATGTAAGAAGAATTTTGAAAAATCTTTCTTAGTGCACCCCTACACTATTAGAAGAATCGCTATGCAAAATTTCAGCCCTTTAGGTCCAGCGGTTTGGTCTGTGCGTTGTATTTCAGTCAGTCAGTGAATGAATGAGTCAGTTACGTAACTGTTTTATATATATAGATATATATACATACACGTATCAACGCCCAGCAAAAACTATTGGAGATACAGATATCAAATTTTAGGAGCTTATTACTTTTGTGCTGAAGGCGTCATTTAAGAAGCGATTTTTTTAAAATTCGCCCCCCAAGGGGGGGAGGGGGCAAAACGAGTTTTTTACATATTCCTTCATATCTCAAAGAAGAAAATTGATATCAATAAGATTCGTGCTTTAAAATGTAAGGAACATGAATATCTAAAAATCAATTCAGGATTTTTGAAAATTCGGCTCTCAAGGGGGTTAGGGGGCTAAACGTGTTTTTACGTGTTTTTTACATATTCCATTATATCTCAAAGAAGAAAACAGATATCCATAAGATTCTTGATTTAAAATGTAAGAAACACGATTAAATGTAACAAACACGATCAATGTCACGATTTTTCGACATTCGCTTTAGATTTTGTAAAAATTGCTAGAAACAATACAATAATTTATATTTTCTATGTATCACTATTTTGAACACCAAATTGGTGGTAGGGGAAAAGAGAGAGATCAACCTTAATTAAATGAAGTGTGGAAAGGTGTGTGTGTGTGTGAATTGTATATATTTCGGTTGTTAGTACGTATACATCTCGAGCTCAGGTTAACTCCATTCATTTTTATTATCCTAGGCAACGCCAGGTAATTCTTTGTTTATGAAACCGGCGATTTTCACAAGGTTTTTTTTTACGGGGAAGCCCTGAAACTCCTCGAAGGACCGAGATCCAATGGGATATCAAAATTAAAAGAAACATTTTAATGCTGACATCAGCATGGGGGGGGGGGGGTTATTATAATATGCTGATGGGATGCTGACCAGTGGAGAGGGGTATCGATTGGCATAAAATACAAATATACATATCATACAAGTAAGCTTTATTAAGGGTACACCCGTGCAACGTCGGGTATATAAAGCTAGCATATATATATATATATATATATATATATATATATATATATATATATATATATATATATATATATATATATATATACATATATATATACATACACTAGCTATATATATATATATATATATATATACACTATATATATATATATATATATATATATATATATATATATATATATATATATATATATATATATATATATATATATACATACACTAGCAAAAACCCGAGCTTCGCTACGGAGTACATTCAAATTAAATACAACGGTCAATGTATAACGCCAAAAAAAAATCCTATATATAATAGCCGTTGTCTCTGTATGACACTTCCGGGCTGTACTCATCTTTCAATTGAAGCCTTCAGTAAACAAACCGCCGGTAAGGCTTAATTTCAATTTCAGATGTCGATCAGAATTTTTTCTTACCTAAAAACAAATATCTTCTCCATCAAATCAAGTTTGTTCAGCCTTATTTTTCTATAAAACATTCAGAACTAAAAAAAAAATTGGATATTTTTAGCTGTATATTTAACAGTTTTTAAAAATCTGTTTACTTTTGCGATGAATTCTGAAAGTAAACAAACGTGAATGTGAATGAATCGCGTAGTGAACTGTAAAAAAATTTTTTAACTTTCATATACTTTTTCCATTATGACGTCATTTTAGTATTATGACGTCAAAATGACGGGTTGAATGGCAATCTACTACTCCAATCGCATGAAAAACTAAATAAATAAAAAATAATGAAAGGGTTTGCTTTTACAAGGTGTGGATTAAATGCAATATTTTAGATAATTCGGGATATTTTTTAACTTTCATATACTTTTTCCATTATGACGTCAAAATGACGGGTTACCTACTAGTAAATATATATATTTATAATAAATGCGACGATCAATATATACAATTGATGTAATCTATATAAAACAGTTCCGTAACTGACTCACTGACTGACATACAACGCACAGACCAAACCGCTGGACAGTAAAGGGCTGAAATTTTGCATGGCGATTCTTCTTATAGTGTAGGGGTGCACGAAGAAAGATTTTTCAAAAATTCTTCTTAGATTTTTTAAAATTAAATTTTTAAGCTGTTTTTTTAACTTTTTTTACGTTTGCATTTAAAATAATACTTTGAGGGTTATAAATTTATATCACGAGAAAGATCCTAAAAATTCCTTTAAAATGAAATTATTTTCGAATCGTTACCTCCATTTCCTGATTTTTGGTGAATTTTTAAAGATTAATTTTTAGAATTTAATTTATTAAATGCCGATCGCGTGATTTCTTTTTCTGGTGCTTTAAATAAATTTATCGTCACGTGCATAACAACTAAATAAACAAATAATATTTTTTTTCCTTGCTAATGTGGCAGACGATTGGACATTATCCAAAAAAATATTAAAATACAGTAAAAGAAATGTTCTACAAACTGTACTATATTAACTGTACTATATTATTTAGTATTCTTTATATTAGATTTAATCTGAATATTTTCTTCTACATTATTTTGTCTATAAAATTATCCTTTACGATTTTTTTATATATATATATATATATATATATATATATATATATATATATATATATATATATATATATATATATATATATATATATATATATATATATATATATATATATATATATATATATTTTACATCAATTGTATATATTGATCGTCGTATTTATCATATCTATATATATAAGAATGGATGTGTGTCTGTACTCGATAGATTCAAAAACCATACATCCAATCACCGTGAAAATTTGGGAAATTATTAAGTATATCCCTAGGAAGGTTTTTGAAAATTTTTTTTTAAAATCAGAGTTTGGGTTCTAGGTGCTTCAGAACAAATATCCCAAAAATATCAAAATAACATTTAATTAGTAATCATGTTTTAAATTCAGCCTAGCAGTATGACGTAATGTAATATTTGCTAGATTCCTGCACCTGAGATTGTTTGCATGTGTGATATTATATTTGTATTATTCGCGTGATATCATATTCTGTATTATTCCTACTTTACAATGACTCAAGATGGCAACTACTGTTATTTTTATTATGCTTCTATTATTTATTTGTTTTTTAAGATGTCAAAAAACTTTGCAATTATCAATACGAGAATAAATTATTAATACGTGAATAAATAAAAATATTGGAAATACGTTTATTTAGCCCCTCAATTATGCCACCAAAGCGAAGTGCCATTGGTCGATCTACAAATCAAGCAAAAAGGAGAAGAGAAGAACGAGCTTCAGAAACTTGTGAGCAGAGAAAAACTAGGCAAGAAAGAGATCGAGATCACACTGCTTTTGCTCGATCATTAGAAACGAGTGAGCAGAGACAAGCTAGGCAAGAAAGAGATCGAGTTCACACTGCTTTTGCTCGATCATTAGAAACGAGTGAGCAGAGACAAGCTAGGCAAGAAAGAGATCGAGTTCACACTGCTCTTGCTCGATCATTTGAAACGAGTGAATAGAGGCAAGCAAGGCAGCAAAGGAATCGAATTCGCAGGACACAGACAAGACGAATGATACATACTGATTTGAATTTATGTCGTTTCAATTACAATCCCCTTTACAATTTCAGTCTTCATCCAAGTGTAATTATTTGAAAAATGGATAAAAAGTGTACGTATTATGGTGCTCCAAAATTTAAAAATGAAACACCAGGTATGTGCTGTGCAGGTGAAAAAGTAAAGTTACCAGACTTGCGTTCACCACCTGAACCATCATTAACTTTAGTATCAGGTGAAAGAAGTCAATAAAAATTTTTTTTAAAAATATACGCAAGTACAATTTACAGTGGCCAGCAGTGTATATATATATATATATATATATATATATATATATATATATATATATATATATATATATATATATATATATATATATATATATACTATATATATATATATATATATATATATATATATATATATATATATATATATATATACTATATATATATATATATATATATATATATATATATATATATATATATATATATATATACTAGCTTTATATACCCGGCGTTGCACGGGTGAACCCTTAATAAAGCTTACTTGTATGATATGTATATTTGTATTTTATGGCAATCTATACCCCTCTCCACTGGTCATCATCCCATCAGCATATTATAATAACCCCCCCCCCATGCTAATGTCAGCATTAAAATGTTTCTTTCAATTTTGATAACCCACTGGATCCCGGCCCTTCGAGGAGTTTGAGGGCTTCCCCGTAAACCCTTGTGAAAATCGCCGGTTTCATAAACAAAGAATTACCTGACGTTGCCCAGGATAATAAAAATGAATGGAGTTAACCTGAGCTCTATTACTCTTCCGGAACGTATCTAGGCCGTAAAGCGAGGTATGGGTGTATTATTTAACCCGGTTTTTTACATATGAAGGAGTATGTGAAAAACACGTTTTGCCCCCCTTCACCCTTGGGGGGCGAATTTTGAAAAATCCTGAAACTGATTTTAGGTAATCAAGTTCCTTACATTTTAAAGCAAGAATCTTAAGGATATCTGTTTTTTTTTCTTTCAGATGTGAGGGAATATGGGAAAAATGCGTTTTCCCCCTCCCCCCCTTTTGGGCCAAATTTTGAAAAATCCTGAAATTGGTTTTTAGGTATTCATGTTCCTTACATTTTAAAGCAAGAATCTTTAACATATCAATTTCCTTCTTTGAGATATGAAGGAAAACACGTTTTGCCCCCCCCCCCAAGGTTGGAGGGGGGCAGAAAAATCCTGGAACTGATTTTTAGGTATTCGGCTTCCTTTTATTTTAAGGTAAGAATCTTATGCATATCCGTTTCATGTGAAAAACACGTAAAATCACGTTTAGCCCCCCTCCCCCCCTTGGGGCCGAATTTTGAAAAAAATCCTTTAACTGATTTTAGGTAATCAAGTTCCTTACATTTTAAAGCAAGAATCTTTTGGATATCAATTTCCTTCTTTGAGATATGAGGGAATATGGGAAAATACGTTTTGCCCCCTCCCCCCCATGGGGGCCGTATTTCGAAAAATCCTGAAATTGGTTGTTAGGTATTTATGTTCCTTACATTTTAAAGCAAGAATCTTATGGATATCTGTTTTCTTCTTCGAGATATGAAGGAAAATGTGATAAAACACGTAAAAACACGTTTTTCCCCCCTCCCCCCCTTGGGGGCCTAATTTTGAAAAATCCTGAAATTGGTTTTTAGGTATTCATGTTACTTACATTTTAAAGCAAGAATGTTATGGATATCAATATCCTTCTTTGAGATATGAAGGAATATGTAAAAAACACGTTTTGCCCCCCTCCCCCTCTTGGGGGGTGAATTTTGAAAAATCGCTTCTTAAATGACGCCTTCAGCACAAAAGTAATAAGCTCCTAAAATTTGATATCTGTATCTCCAATAGTTTTTGCTGGGCGTTGATACGTGTATGTATATATGTATATATAAGTCAGGACTTCTTCCTTTATAGATATAGATATATATATACTATATATATATATATATATATATATATATATATATATATATATATATATATATATATATATATACTATATATATATATATATATATATATCTGCAAATGCAATACCCTGAAGGAAACATAAAAATAACATGAAATTTACAACATGCATTAGCGGAACGTCTGTGAAGTTGGCCCCCCGACATTGAGATATCCAAATTTTGAAAACGGCATTCGTTTGAGCGTCGTTTGAGCGTGTTTGAGCGCCAAAAATTTTCGTTTGAGCGCAATTTTAAAAAAAGTTATGAGCATTTCATTTTTTGGCGGGAAAATCACCTAGCCCCCCCGACATTGAGATATTTAAATTTTGAAAACGGCATTCGTTTGAGCGTCGTTTGAGCGTGTTTGAGCGCCAAAAATTTTCGTTTGAGCGCAATTTTTTAAAAAGTTATGAGCATTTCATTTATTGGCGGGAAAAAACACCTAGCCCCCCCCCCCCCCCGACATTGAGATATTTAAATTTTGAAAACAGCATTCGTTTGAGCGTCGTTTGAGCCTGTTTGAGCGCCAAAAATTTTTGTTTGAGCGCAATTTTTAAAAGAGTTATGAGCATTTCATTTTTTGGCGGGAAAAACACCTAGCCCTCCCCTCCCCTCACATTGAGATATTCAGACAACGGGAAAAACAGAGCGGCATGAAATTTCGTGTCGGGGAAATGGCGAAAAAAAGGGGGGGGGGGAAATTTGGTGTCTGCGAAACGGAAGGGACACCTCCAAATATGGCGGGTCCCATGGATAAGACATTGAAAGAGGTGCCAAAATGAGGCAGAGTAAAAATACGAAATTATCAAGAAATAACGATAAAATATAATAGTAACTAATAATAGCAAATAGTTTCAAACTAGTTGATATAGTTTAGGCCTCAGACAACAGTGTTTAATGCATTTATGAAATTTTTCAATACATTCAAAAATCCATTGGTTCGTTCTTAATATTTCTTATACTTTAAAAAAGATGAACTTGAAAGAAAGTTTTCGTATCTCTGTCCTGTATATATTTACTTACCTTTTTCTTTTTTCCTATATATATATATACCTAAAACTAAATACCCGTGCTTCACAACAGAATACATTACTACCACCAATCATGTAATCGGGTTCCATTAATTTAAATTAACTTCAGTAGTAAAGTGTTGTCATTTCTTTTGAGGAGTTAACCCTATAATTTAATGACGATCCAACATTAAATAAGGGTTTTTAGATTTATATTTATTTCTTAATTTTGGGGGCCTTATGGCCCTTCTGGATTTTTTAGCTTTCTTAGTACCTAGGGCTTTAGATGAGCCACTATGCAAAATTTCAGCTTCTTAGGTCTTATGGTTCCAGAGATACAGTGATCAGTCAGTCCGTGTTTAATTTTGAGGGTCCCTTTTCACATACTAAAAGTGTAGATTTTTTTAAAAAATATTTCTTAAATGTTATTGTTAGGGAGAGCGGAAGTGCATCCACTATACAAATTTTCAACTTCCTAGAACTCATGGTTCGAGAGATACGGTGATCAGTGAGTGAGTGGTATTTGGATTTTATATACAGGGTGTCCGGGCTAAAAGTATTTTTTATATAGAGAATGAAAAACGCTACCCAAGGACTTTTTAAATCTTCAAATTCCAATAAATACATCAAGAAAAATATAGGTGCAGTAAAATTACGGCAAGAATTCTGTCAGCTGTAAATTACTTTCAACTACGTAATGCAATTGCTTGATGCACTTCCATAATTTGAACTTTTACAACTTTCTAACACTGTAACACAATTATTGTAAATATGGTAAAAGCAAAGATTATTTTAATGAGGAAGGATATGTCAAACTGTCTGCCAGACCATAAATGTAGTGCCAGTGACGTCTAGTTAACTGTACCTTTTCTAAACACTATATAAACGCCGGTAAGTTTATCGCAATATTCTGTTGAATACATTTCTTTTCTTATATCGACTATTTTTATTTAGCAACTGATTGCACTCACATAGTTATCTTATACAATGTTTGACCAGAAATCTTATGGTATATTTTGGATTTTAAAATTATATTTTTTCCTTCGATACATATACATATCGATATCGAACTATTAGATTTATGAATCTAAACTATACAAATATCAAAATATTAACTTTATTTACCTAAAATATATAAATATAAAAATATTACAATTTAAGATAGAAGATGATTAATGTAAAATAAATTAGCCACTTTTGAACAAAAATGACTGACTATCAGCAGTGCTGAAATGCATCAATTTACAAAATTCCTCATAACCAATTCTGAATATATATACATAAATAAATTGCTTAAAACACAAAAACAATAATCGTAACCATCTCTACTTTATAAACACATTATGAAAGTGCTATACGCACATAAATGATTAGAAAAATAAAACTGTGATTGCCGTGACACTCAAAATATGTATGTACAAAAATTAAGTATAAAACTTGATGCACACATGAATACTACAATAAAATATGACTACATTAAAAATCTCAATTTCAGAACTATAATATACAATAAATAAAATGTTTTGTTTCTCGAATAGAACGGAGCAAAATATTAACATTTTAATATGATTATTAATAGATATGCACATAAATGATTAGAAAAATAAAACTGTGATTGCCGTGACACTCAAAATATGTATTTACAAAAATTAAGTATAAAACTTGATGCACACTTGAATACTACAATAAAATATAACTGCATTAAGAATCCCAATTTCAGAATTATAATATGCAATAAATAAAATGTTTTGTTTCTCGTATAGAACGGAGCAAAAGATTAACATTATAATAGAATTATTAAGAGTTTGCATAAGTTGCATATCATGAATTATCGTAAAAAGTTAAATATGGTAATTACAGTGGCGTAGTGAGCATAACTGGCGCCCGGGGCACATTACCTTTTTGGCGCCCCTCGTGGTCTTGGGGACCAAAGGGTCCAATGGTCTTAGGTTGCATTTGGCGCCCCTCTGCAATTGGCGCCCGGGGCATGACAGACCACCTTGCCCCCCTCTCGCTACGCCACTGGGTAATTAAAATATTCCACATTGAAGTCAGGTAATTAAAAACAAATGGTTCCAATAGTTAGTTGATCGTTAAAACGTTTCCAATTTTAAGATTATGTTGACAGCAAATATAGCTCAAACACGCTCAAACGAATGCCGTTTTCAAAAATCGAATATCTCAATGTTGGGGGGGGGGGGGGGCTAGGAGTTTTTGCCCGCTAAAAATTGAAATGCTCGTAACTCTTTTACAAATGGCACTCAAACGAAAATTTTTGGCGCTCAAACACGCTCAAACGAATGCCGTTCTCAAAATTTTAATATCTCTTAGGCCCTAGGTACTAAGAAAGCTAAAAAATCCAGAAGGGTCATAAGGCCCCCAAAATTAAGAAATAAATCTAAATCTAAAAACCCTTATTTAATGTTGGATCGTCATTAAATTATAGGGTTAACTCCTCAAAAGAAATGACAACACTTTACTACTGAAGTTAATTTAAATTAATGGAACCCGATTACATGATTGGTGGTAGTAATGTATTCTGTTGTGAAGCACGGGTATTTAGTTTTAGGTATATATATAGGAAAAAAGAAAAAGGTAAGTAAATATATACAGGACAGAGATACGAAAACTTTCTTTCAAGTTCATCTTTTTTAAAGTATAAGAAATATTAAGAACGAATCAATGGATTTTTGAATGTATTGAAAAATTTCATAAATGCATTAAACACTGTTGTCTGAGGCCTAAACTATATCAACTAGTTTGAAACTATTTGCTATTATTAGTTACTATTATATTTTATCGTTATTTGTTGATAATTTCGTATTTTTACTCTGCCTCATTTTGGCGCCTCTTTCAATGTCGATTTATACATTCGATTTATACATTCAATTTATACATTCCTTCTCAATATTCTTTAGCAAAAGAACATAACATTAGATTTCACAAAAGATATTAATAGGTGGCCAGGCATTCACAATTCCTTCGTACGGTCACACGGGAACACTTTGAAATTTCCATAGAACTTATTTGAAATTAAACTTGACAAAATAAAGATACATTTCTTTATTCTCAGATACTGCATGACAAATACAATACATTATTATTTCATAAAGCAATTTTTCAAATTTTACAGAAGCTATTAGAAAATTATCGAGCACAACTGCTTTGCTGCAGTAGAACATAATTAGTTATTATTACATTATTTTTTTTTTACTTTAGAGGCATACAAATATGACATCTGATTAATTGACATTAAAAAAATAATAAATTATAAATAAATAATAAGTGTTTGAAAATTAGCGTAACGGAAGAGTGGGTTTCAGACATGGACCTCTTTTCAGAAGCCTACATTTATTACTTTACAGACAATAAACTGCACAATGCGCTGGTAATGCTTTGATTACAATGAGTAAAATCAATTAGCTACATACATTCTATAACTATACATTAGAGAACATATTTAGTCTCAGAGTCTTGCAATGATGCAGAATTATAATGA
Organism: Dolomedes plantarius; assembly: GCA_907164885.2. NCBI lineage: Eukaryota > Metazoa > Arthropoda > Arachnida > Araneae > Dolomedidae > Dolomedes > Dolomedes plantarius. The sequence goes on from OU015493.1 coordinate 4,409,024, forward strand.
TGATCTCAGTTTCTTGTTTTACTTTCTTTTGGTCTTAATTTACCAAACTTCGAAAAAAACCATACAGAATCTTGGCCAAAAGGCTTACGCATTTTACCACATACCATGCAACGAACCATACAGCATAATACATAAAAGTAGTTAAAATTAACCTTTTCCTTACGGGGTGGGATAGCATCTATCCCAAGAATACGGGCCCAAGAACGAATATATATATATATATATATATATATATATATATATATATATATATATATAATTCATTCATATATATATGTGTGTGTGCGTGTGTGTATAGCCCCTTTAATGGCCATTCTTACAAAGGGGGTATAGAATTTCCCGTTCTAAATAAGAAATCGGGAAAATGGGCCCCGTAAGGTAAAGGTTAAGTCATTACTGTTTGAATAATTTTTCCACAGTTTACCATAATTATTTAAAATGTTTACTGTATTTGACAGTGTGGGTGCTCAATTTTCATGGAAATTCCCATAACGTAAAACGGAATTTCACATTCATTTTATTAATTCTCCAAAATGGATTTCTATATGATTTTCTATAAATTTCTTAAAATGAATAAAAGGAAAAATAATAACCTGCCTAAAACTTGCCGTAACAGAACATATAAGAATATTCTTCATTATTCTTAGGAAAATAACAGACAAATATTCAAAAAATGTCTTGATTTTTCAATTTAAAAAAAAAGAAAAGAAACTTTCATTAGACATTAAAAAGTAAATTAATTGGTCTACAGGCAATTGTAATATGTTCGTACGATGACGCAGAAACACTTTACAATTTCAAAACGATTTCATCGAAATTAAATTTCACGAAACAAAAATACAGTCGTTTACTATCGGATACTGCAATACAGGAAAGACACATCATTATTACTTCATAAAACAGCATTTTTTATTTTTAAATAGGCAAAACCTTTAAAGAAATTATCCAACCCAACCTCTTTACAGCAAAAGTTCATAATTATTCATTGTTATATATATATTTGCTTAGGAACTTTCAAATATAACTTTTCATGACAATTAATACCAATAAGATTACAAATACATTAGTATTTGAAAATGAATTTGATGCAAGTGTTCTTTTCATTTATGATTTTGTATGAGGAGTCCATAGATGGAGGGTTCAGAGTTAAAGTGAACCTAGTCCATGAGAGTATGTTCTGAGAAAACTCATCTCAAAAATGAGCGATTATAATCGATTAACCATTCACTTTTATTTGTTTTTTCATCTTCAGTATCGCAATGCCATATCTTATTTGAACTATTTTATTGATATTTTCATATAAAATACAGCTATTTTAGCTAAATTATTTTAGCTAGATTAAATTTTAAAAGCTAGACTTAGTTCATTTTCTTTCTGAAACTTTATGCTGTGGGAGGTTGTTATCATTAAAAACACTAAGCATATAGTTTCAGAAAAGCCAGGGCCATTTTTACATTTGTATTTTGCCCAGTGCACGAATGTGAACATAAAATTATCAGTTCGTAAGTTCACGAATTTTTCTTAAATACTCACAAACTCAAAATTAATGATTCTCAAAACCCCTGCCGCTCAGTCTTATCCCAAACATACATCTAGGCAGTGGAATCATTCAAGAAATAAACTAAAATTTCAAAAGAACATATTCTTTTGTAGTATGCAATACTAGCTTTGATGTGGGCAAGGCCATCAGAACCATCAATTATGTCTGAAGTTGTTTCACCCCTGTCGTCAATAACCTAAAAAATACGCGTCTTACTCAGGTGTCGTCTATACAGTCTTTCCCAACTTACTCTCAATATTCTAGGAAAAATTTCTTGTAAACTGTCACATTCTCATCTTTATTAAATAGTGAAATACTCTGGGTTTAGCTGAGCCACTTCCTTCCTTTCGACATGATCTCAAATCTTTGAACTCTTATTCTAACAACTTCCTAAATGACAAAAATATTTTCTCCAAAACTGTCTGTGAGCTACGTTACAGTAATGAACAAAGTTAAATCACAGGATACACCTACGAAAGCATGTTGTTCAAAACGCGGAGAATGAACATAGTCCACTATAGTCAAGGCCCGACTTTGACACAATGGGGCCCTGGGCAAAGCAGACTTTGGGGGCCCCTTCAAGGATAGATCCAGAGGGAAGAATACATTCCATACGCTGTCACTTCAAATACATGCTTTTGTTGTCATAGATTACCGCATTCCCCGAACTTTTGGATCGTACCTCGTATAAGTTAAAATATAAGTTAAGCAAATCACCTTAAGATAAAAACATCAATCAGCATTATTTGCAGTGTTTTACTTTAGTACTTCTTGAAGAGTTACAGTAATTAACTGCATAAAGAACACTTCTTCAATACTTTATTAAATATTTTGCTTGGATGATGAGAGAAGTACCAAGCGCCTTGCCTATTTAGTTGACATTTTTGAGCAACTAAAAATACTGAATATTCAAAGGTAGGAATAAGAACATTACAAAATTCATGGATGCATTATAAGCTTTTACGAACAAGCTGAAAAATTTGTACAGAAAGGACAATGTTGCAATGTTTCAAAATCTGTCATGGATTCTTGTATTTGGTGGTGAATAAGAAATGCTTCCAGAATTTGTAAAAAATGAAATTCTGGAGAATTTTAGAGAACTGGAAAATGGAAACAACCACTCTTTTCTTGATTCAACGTTAATGAGTTGCATTTATTTTGCAATACATTTTTCTCTGTTAAAAATTTCCTAATAATTTCAAGATGAATTTCTGGAGCAAAATATTTTCCATTAGAACAGAATTTCAGCTCTTGATGTGTACACAAATGAGGCAGAGAGCTAGTGATGATTTTTTTTCAATTTGTGTGCACATATCTCTGTGATTAAAGCTTTTCAAGTATTTTCATACAAAAACGAAGTAACAAAGTAGATTTCAATCTAAAAATGACCTGCATTCCCCTTCAAGTATTCCTCCTGGTATCCAAGAACTGACAAAGAAGAGAAAAATTAATTGTATTCAACTTTTAAAAGCTAATTACATTATTTAGTCTTATTAAATATGTGAAACAATACTAGAAAACAATCCAAATAATTGTATAAGGATCAATAGAGAAAAAAATGAAATTTCAATACTATACGCAAGTCATTTGCTATACACTTTTAGAGTTAGACAGTCTTGGGAAATGAGGAATGATATTATGAACTATGGATAAAGTTGTTAAAAAAATATTGAGAGCCACCGGGATTGTCGTCGGTCCCGAATTTTCTTAATTATAATCAACAATACAAAGAACTTCGGCATCAGTTTTTTAAACTCCTTCCATAGATAATTTCTATTATGAACACTATAGTTGCCAAAACATGCCCCACGATGTAAATGATAAAAGCTCCAACAAAATCTTCTAAGGTTAATGCATTTTCAGAAGGACCTTCTGTCAAGTTAAGTTTTATAGCATTTAAGAAATCTCTATCGCGCAGAAACTTTTCGTACAGACCAGCTTCGGATATTTTTCTGAGTGCCCTGTCTAAAGCTGTCTTGCAACAAAATCCCCGTCTAATTGCTACCGCTTGCAAACCGTTATAGAATATATCTTTAGACAGAAAATATTTCTCCTTATGGGGAGATAAAAAATGTTTTCGTGTAACAACCGCAGCTTTTTTAGTCGATCTTTCCATTGCTTCGTCCACAGTCATAAGAGGTAAAGAATTTTCCAACAGGGATTTTCCAATGATTCTGATACTCTCATCATCAGATTCCAGAAGTACTTTCGTCATAGCTGCATTCTTGTAAGTCATGCATATATGTGTGCCTTTTCCTACGGCTGCAGATAATTCAGCAATATTACGTACACCTGTCATAGGTGGAAATGATAAGTAAGCTAACAAAGTAGCTTTATAACTATAGGACAGAAACATTACGCCACTCACCCATGTAAACACTAGAAATCTTCTACTGAAGACTTTAAATTTTAAATTTAAAGATTTTTCAAGAATACTACCAAACGTTATTAAAAAAATATAAACTTTCGATTTCCTTCCTTCATAAAGACTAAAGAGAATCGACAAAATTAAACAAAATACAATAAGCAATATCCACACCATGTAAGAAAATGGATAAAAAATTACAAGAGATTTCGGCAAAGGTTCTGGCTTATTTGTCAAAAAACCGATAGCAGTTACATAGTAAGGATAGCTGAAATCTACAATTTTCTCCTTTCCTCCGCTCATTATTATACTGTCTATAGCAAGATCGCTTTCTCCTCGTTGAAGCATTCCCCATACGCCAGTCCAATTCCCATCTCCGGTATCTTCTCCTATTAAATTGGCAGGCGGATATTGGATCGAAAAACGAAAATTAAGAGCCTTCGAAAGCATATGAATGAATTTAGCTTCCAGTGCGTAAACAGTTGTACCATCTGCATTTACTGTCTTATGTATATCGTCTTTGAAGAAGAAATTAAGTGCCACAATTTTAACATAATTTGGAAAATCTAACATCATACTTATAAAATGTTATCTGCCTGACCTATATTTTTAATACTCTGATGACATCAAAGAATTCTTTGTGAAATCAACAGTTGCATGCCTCAACTTGATTAATAACATACAAATATTAAAATTATGAGTGAGTTTAGTATATATTCTTAAGCAAGTATAGAATAAATATGATCTAAAACAAATGCTGACTGTTTTTTAGAACGATAATTATTATTTCAATGAAACGATTATCGAAAATAAGTGCATGATTTAATATACGTCAGAATATTTACATTTAACATAAAACTAGCACATCACATACATACATTTCTTTTAGATATATTATATAAATTTTACTAAATCAGCTTTATTAATTTAGTGATGAATCAAAAGGTCAAAAAAATTCTGACGTTTTAATACAATTTCTGTGAATTTTTTCCTCACGGATAAACACAGAACGGAATTCTACTAATTCTTTTTTTCTCAGAACAGGTTGCTTCTCTTCCTTAGATCTTAACTATCTATATTCCAACGGTAGCAGATAAGTATATACATATCGTTCTTACTTGCACATTTTATTCAATATGTAATTATCGATACTGTGGGAGTTGCTAAGCTTTTTTAACCCTTTTAAATATTTAGAACGAAACTTTGCTCTTATAGTCCGAAAATTCTTTAATAAATAGTATATTCAGTTGTATTTAAATTCGGCTACAGAAACTTCATTGCTTAGAGATGATTTTAAAATAATTTCATTTCATTTAAAAATTCACTAAAAATTGGCAAGCAGATATTAATTTTCTCCTGATACCAAGGTAACTTCTTGGCTGTATATTTGCTCCATCTCAAGCACTGAAAACGTCAGAATCAACACAAGCGATCTAAATAGTCTCTGATCTACATAATATTCTGTTGTACGTAATTTAAAATTGTTTATCCTTTTATATAAATATGCATTTCCTATACAACTCTTGAAATGTGGACAATGAATAGCATACTTTCTCGAAAGTTTGCAAAACACTGCTCGTTTCAGAGCTAGTGGTGAGAAAAAACTTTCATAAATGCCGTTTATTAATGGAAGCTTTATGAATTCTTTCTCCACATCTTAATTCAATCCTAACGTATTCTGTGATTTTTCTCGCAAAACAGAACATTCTTGTCCTAAAGATTAGTCATAAGCAGAGAGATTTTCTTGTACCTACACAATGAAATTCTTTAGATATGAATTTCATATAAAACCAAACAATCATAAGTAATTAAAGTATTGCATAAATTCAAATGCACAAATATTTTCTTGCCTTTTTAGACTCGGACTTTGTTTCTGAAATAAATACATACAACTTGAATTTATGATGATACCAACCCGAATTAACACATTTGTATAACGTTACCTCAACTAGTCTTTAGAAGACATATGCGATAATGAAACCAAACTTTCTGTCCGAGCTGAAAGCACTTTAGTGTTTTCAAGACCTGCGTATGTTTGCATGATCTAATTATCGTTTAAATGACATGATATTTCTATAGGATGAAGTTTTTACATCATATAATTTGCTTACTGAAAAAAAGTAAATTGTTTTCTAATAATACTAGAACTGCCCATTATCTGCTTCGTTTTTCTCAAATGTGTGCAACATGGGGATATTCCTACCTGAAGTACTCTAAACGCTTCTTCCACTCAGAGAGAAATACTGTTGGTATTCCTTAATAAACATCAAACATAAATGTACGATATGTATTAGCTAATGTATTTTCGTGACAGTTTGGGCATTGTATTTAATGGAATTACTTAAATTTTACCCTGTTAGAAATTTACATGGCTAGTTAATTACGTTATGTTTGATATCCTAAGTAGATTGCGAAATTTTTAACGTCACGCAATGCCTTTTAGCAAGATTATTTTTTTTTCTACATTTACCATTATAATGAATGTATATGTATGAATTTTGAAATTTTTGAGGTTCATTTGATGTTTTCATAAATTGATCCGGAGGTTGAATATTTTTGTGAAATACATATCATTTACTGACAGCAAAACTTATTTTACCTGGTTTCATTATTAAACGTTTCCTTTTATAAGCGACAGCCCTTGACTCTCGAAGACATTCACCCTATCAACACCGCGAAATCTTCTTTTCTTCTTTAGTACGGGAACACCATTTAGGTAAGCCAACATTGCTCCCTATGAGGGGACAACACGAAAACTCGGGCTTTGAACGTAAGCCCACTGTATGGAAGCTCAGGGTGCTAATCACTATACCATGGGTGCGGCCTCAGTTTTAAACATAGATTTAAGTAATAAAAAACAATCAATGACAACTTTTTTTTTACTTATGTTGTCTGGAACCGATGCCCGACTGATGTTTTCTAAAATAAATTCTGACTGTAATAGTAACGTTCTGTGTTGTAAAAGGGATAGACTTGACATTTTTTAAAGCAGTTGATTCGAAAGCATTTTTCAATTATAGAATAACATCATTAACCCTTCAGCGGGTGCGCTAATTTTTGAAACACCAGCAGGCGCCCGTGGCACAAAGTGCAGCGTCTCTTTTAACCTTGATTATTCCTTTTGTAATAAGCATTTTTTTTTTCAAATTGAAAATAAAAATTCTGCTTTTTATAACAAGATATAAAATGTTGATAATATTGAGATACATTTTTAATTAAAGGCCAAAGAATACAGATGGAATCGCTTTATTCCAAAACGGTCCGGTTTGTTGGATCTAAGGACAACTTGCGGATAGATTCCTAATATGTCCAAAAATCTAAAAAAGAATGAGATTTTCCATCTCCGTGATATGCGGGATACCGTGTCATAGCTGCACATTTGATCGACTACATCAATTTCTGCTTTTGTCGTATTGTAATCCACTATAATCGCTGGTTTACCACGGTTAAATCACGACTAACATATGAATGGAAAGGAATACATGGGTCAGAAAATCAGACCTGCATTAGAAAGGGTGTAGCTATATATAGAAACTGCTTAGAACATTCAAACCTTACATGCAAAAACAAACCATTCAAAATTACGAAAATGTTGCACTTTATACACGGGCGCCCCAGCTGAAGGGTTAAATACATGGTAAGCGGATATCCACAAAAAAAAACTTTTAAAAAGTAAAAAAAACGCCAAGCTTCAAAATAAAAGTTACGACTAAAAAATGGTGTGATATCAAATATCCAAGCTTATTAAGTTCTGGTACTTAATTTCCTAATCACGATTTTTTCACATCTAAGTGAAGTGGTTAAGCATGACTTGTTGATAGAAACCCTTCTTCCCTAGACCAAACTTATCATAACCTCTTTCTGAAAATTTAAGTTTTAAATATTTATACATACCAGGCTTGGCGGCCGTCTTCAAAAAAATAAAATAAAATAGTTAATGTGAATTTAAAACATCAATTTCAGATTTTAATTGCGCACTTCGGTACTCTTTTAGACAGTATGTTTATAGCATCCTTCCAACAAAAGGTACGACAAAACATGGTGTTATATCCAATTTTATTAAGCACTGGGACTCAATTACATTTCTTAACAGATTTTTAATGGGATATTAGTCATTTTAATCAGTCTTCTATTTGAAGTTAGTGCATGATGTCAAAAAAAAAAAAAAAAAAAACTGTTAGCTAGAAAGAAAAATAATAAATAATGTTGTCATTCCCCAAAGGAAAAATTTTGCATTAAACAACAAAAAATATGAATACCATGCTTTGGAGTTACGTTGCCCAAATGTAACGTGAAAAGAAATTTCAAATTTATAGAATAATTCGTGACCATCTTAAAATTGCTGCTACATTCATTTTAAAAGTAACCAAATAATAGGACACACATATTTTGCATAAATAACTAAAATGAATAATTTATACAACTAAATAACATACTTTCGACGTTTCAACAGACAAAATTTATTTATTCCAAATACGAAAAGACGGCCGACAAGCCTGGTATGTATAAATATTTAAAACTTAAATTTTCTGAAACAGGTTATGATGAGTTTGGTCTAGGGAAGAAGGGTTTCTATCAACAAGTCATGCTTAACCACTTCACTTAGATGTGAAAAATTTGTGATTAGTTAATTAAGTACCAGAACTTAATAAGCTTGGATATTTGATATCATACCATTTTTTAGTCGTAACTTTTATTTTGAAGCTTGGCTTTTTTTTTACTTTTTAAAAGTTTTTTTGTGGATATACCAATTTCTGCCGACTTGGGCAAGGTATCCAGAGAATTCTAGCTCATTTTTGGCTACTTCGCTACTCATGCTGAACTGTCCGTTTCAGTTTAATTTCGTTTTGCATCAATACTTAATATTTTTTTGAAAAACGTTACACACCGTAATCGAAGTATGTCTTTTTCAAGTATTTTTGTACTTCAGACAGTAGAAATTATTACCATTTAAATAGCACTCTTGAATCTTCAAGTAAAACGATAACCCCCTCAAGAATATTAATGGTTCAGTTTGTAGATATTTTTGATTCTATTATTTTTATCTTGATTCTGTTATTGTCCCTACAAATAAAAATATATTTTTAAGGATTATTGCAATTCAGATTTCACTTTTCCGTTTTTTATACTTGATCTTAATTCTTTCAAAATGCTCTGAAAAACAATAGCAATTTTGGACATTTAAGCATTTTTCATAAACATAATGACTACGTATAACGTTTTAGAAATAATAGCGGGAAGCTCTAAAGAAATCACCATGAAACTGCAAAGTCTGAACTATATGTTTTGTAATTTGTAACAATAATAAATTTTTATAGCTCGCTAAAACTAAATTGTTCTTAAAATACATTCCTAATGAAAAATATTTAAGGTATTCTCGTACGAATTAATAAAGATATAGACGACAATTAAGTCCAATAAATCACCGAACAGCAATATTTAAAAACTAATTGTATTTGAAAAACCAAAATTCTACAATTCTTCTAAAATAACAAGTTTGAGTAAATTTTCCAATTTGTGTGAAAGCTTTGTATTCCACGTTGAAAATATAAGAAAATGTTTTCCAAAAGGCGTAAAAGTAAGTCTAATCAATTTAATAGGCATTTTGCTAAAACTATTTTGCTCGAAACAAAACTTTACGTGATTCGCTCCTTATATAGCTTTAGTTAATGTAAATCGTTATTTTGGTATGTTTATGGCAATTGTGGTGATAAGGTTTTAGTTTAGCTGAAAACTGCTGGTCTGACAGTAAGAGGACTATAACTATAATGCATTTATAGTACCTAATGTACTTTCGGTCTCAGTCAGGGGAAATGTAAAATCAGTCTATAAGTGTGTTTCGAAGTGCTTAAAGTAAACAAGTCTACCTAACTAAATTTTCTAATTTCTTTGAAAGGTTTGTAGTTTAGTTATTTGAAGCCCGCTGTTCGTTGTAAGACCATTTGTCGGCATGCAAACTAGCAGAGCTTTGATCGCTGTTGATAGCCTTAACACTTCCACTCAGGCTGTTCTAGGACTAAAATTTTTAAAAGCTTTGTATCACACATAAAAAAATAAGAAATTCTATTCTAAAAAAGTAAAAATTCTCTAATTAACTTAATACGCATTTTTCGTTTTTTAATGGAAATTAAAATTAACGGGATTCATACCTTATGAAACTTTTGTTTGGGGCACTCGATATCTGTATTCATAGCTTACAGAAGGTATTGTTAAGGGTTAATACACAAACAAATAAAAGTTAAAAACTTCATTAGTTTGCGACCTACATATTATAAAACTAATGGAATGTTAAAGCTGTTAAGGCACTTCATGTCGAAAGTAGAGGTGTAGGACATGTTAATCAAAGTAATGACTTCATAATGGACTATATATTCAAAATTAAAATATCAAAATTAAAAGTTAAATAAGTATATAAAAATTAAAAGTTAAATAAGTATGAACTACATTAAATATAACTTTCCTTTGTGTAGTTGACTTTAAAAGGATACGTTTTAGCCTTTAGTCACTGATATTTAAAGGGAAATTTACGAGTGAAATCAGTTATATATTACAGCAGATTATGATGTATAGAATTACGTTTAAATAAACTTAAGAAAGCTTAAATGAATCTATCATTTTTGATTATTAATAAATAGGTCTCAAGGACTAAAATAACAAAGCCAGTCACCCTTGCAACACTACTTGACATAAGCAATTCACGGTATACATCAGGGTGGCCAACCCGCGGCACGCGTGCCACAGTGTGGCACGACGGCGTTTTAACAGTGGCACGCGGAGACTTATTGAAAAATTAAGTAATTTCAAAAAATAATAATTTGTCGAAATCTGTAAAAATCCTACTCATACGCATCTGAAAATAATAGCGCTGGAAAGCGGCACTGCTTAACACCAGTACAACGATGCGCTAAGACAGCGGGGTCATTTCCAAATTTACACGATTTGGCTGTCAGGTAATGTTGTAGGTTTGGATCAACATATGTTTCTGAACAAATGTTTTCTATTATGAACATAATAAAATCAAAATATCGATCAAGATTAACTGATATGCACCTAAAACACCTAATTTTGTTAGCATCTTCAAGAACTAATCCTAATGTAGATGACTTGGTAAAAAAACTACAAATTCAAAAGCCACATTAATGAAGTACTGACTGTTTAATAATTATTTAGAATTAAATGTTTCAAGTTATTCATTTTATTTTATGCATAACCTAACTGACTGAACTTTTAAAAATGTTTATTAACAACAAAACCTAAGTTTGTACTTTTGTTTTACTTATTATATTATTTTTTAAATCTCCACTACTCAGATAAAAAAAAAATGTACAATTTGTGTAAAAACCCAATAATCAGCCTATAAATAATATTTTTTCACCTTTTTATATCTTTTGTATGTTGGAAAAGTTGGAAGTGGCACGCATAATATTTTTTTTCAGATAGTGCCACTCTTCCCAAAAAGGTTGGCCACCCCTGGTATACATGTACGGTATCTGGCTGTTGTCTGGAATCAAATCTCTGTGATATTTATGGCGTAGGCTAATTGAAAAATCCGGCTTAAGAAAGGCTTGCAAAGAGGGCCGTCATTTTGTAATGCGCCAGGCTAATTAGAAAATTATCGGCACTCATCTCCATAGCTATATTGGTAGCGAACTTGTCGCCAAAGTGTTGGCGTCACTTTGATGCGTTCGCGCGCCAAAGTAATGCCAACACTTTGGCGTACATACATTTTCGTGCCGTCTAAGTGCTGACACCAAAGCTTCGCCAACACTTAGACGACCGAAAATAACCTTACCTGCTTACGTCACGACCGCACGCAAGCCTCACGTATTTTTTCGCCAAGCTTACCGAGTTTACAAATAATTTCGCCCCGTATTTCATGCCGTCATCCAATGGACTTCCAATTCGGAGTTTAAATGGCGTTTCGTGAACTTTTAAAATCGAGAACGTATTTTTTTTTATATCTTTCTTAAATTTAGAACTTGAGAAATTTGGAATAATTTAAACATAGCTAGAATTTACTTTCTTTATTCGGCGTTTCGTGCACTTGACTTTTAAAAACGAAAACTTTTATTTTTTTAGCTTTATATCTTTCGAAAATTTAGAACTTAAGAAATTTTTAATAATTTAAACATAGCTAGAATTTTTTTTCTTTATTCGGCGTTTAAATGGCGTTTCGCTCACTTGACTTTTAAAAACGAGAACTTTTATTTTTTTAATAATATCTTTTGAAAATTTAGAACTTAAGAAATTTGGAATAATTTAAACATAGCTAGAATTTATTTTCTTTATTCGGCGTTTAAATGGCGTTTCGTTCACTTGACTTTTAAAAACAAGAACTTTTATTTTTTTTATAACATCTTTCGAAAATTTAGAACTTAAGAAGTTTGGAATAATTTAAACATAGCTGGAATTTATTTTCTTTGATAGAAATTTTCCTAGGTTTAATTTTCTTTTAATCGAACTTCCCGATCTGATTCGTCGGAATCTTAATGTTTGCATTAAATAATCATATAAATTTCCTAACTAAAGAGAAGTCATCAGTTAGTACTTAGCATTATAAGCTAAAATGTACCATCCATAGCGAGGGACATTTTGTCAACTGAATATTCCATTCATTTACATGATTCTGTGAGGTTGAGTACCAGTGTCTCGCTGTAGTCTCATTGGCTGTCTGTACGATATTGCTGTAGTGTCATTGGTTGTAAGATTCAATGGACATAGGGTTGTCCTTTGGCTCTGCGAAAAGTCGCCATCATGCCAAAATCGTTAGTAGTCATAAAGGTTTGATTAGAGAGATCTAAACTGATGAACGTACTTTCTGGAAATTCCGTTCTTGTAACTGAAATCAGACTAATTTTTAAAGTAATGAGTAAAGCATAAACATCACGTTTCTACCGATGCTCTTGGAATATTTTCGTCAGTTCTGGCTAATTTCTGGCTAAAAATTATGATATATCTTTAGAGTTAGAGCTCCATGAGGCTACATGAATTTAATTTGCATCAATATTGGATATCATAAAAACATTTTTTTAAAACCTCAAGAAAAAATCTTAATTTAAATTTCATAGTCAGCGAATAAGCAATATTAAAATGCCCATAAAATATATTGTTCAAAAATTGCAAAAACTATGCGGCATTTATGCTTGAGACGTACAAGAAAACGTACAAGAATCGAAATAAATTACAAAAGAAAACCACTTTAAATTCCATGTGTTTTTCAGAGTTACTTTTCAGCGAAATTATGGGTTAAGAATTAAACCGTGTCCTTACCCCTACGTTATTGAAAAGACAACGGGTTAATTGTAACAGTTTAATTGTGAGTCTTCAGTTAAATAGAGTTTCGTAAAATTGATAAATTACGTGACGCTGCAGTGCAAAGATTTTTGTTCATTTATAGTATTAATGTTAATTAGAGAGTTCGTAAAGAAAATAGGGTGTATTTATATTTCTTACTAGCTGAAATCCGGCCCTTCGCTACGGAGTACATTCAAATTAAATACAACGGTCAATGTATGCAATTGATATATATATATATATATATATATATATATATATACTAGGGGCTTCGCCCCTAGGCTCGCTACGCTCGCTCCTCTGGTGAATCAAGTGAATGAATGACTCAATAGTTGTTTACAGCGATTGAGTCATTCATTTTGTTTACAGTTGCAGCTTCCCCCCCCCCTCTCGACGAAATGGATGAAGCCCGGCGAAATGGATGAATGGGTGAAAAATTGGATCTTCTTTCAAAGGAAGCGAATGAGAAGATTTTTTTTGAAGTATTTCTTTAAAATTCAATTAAAAATCGAAATTTTAAGATAGAGACTTGAAATGAAGTTTATATGAATGAGAAAGCTTTCATCTTCCAGTTGATATAAATATTTTCTTTGTAACATAATAAGTCTGAGAGCATCGAATTTATATATCTCAAAACGCATAAATTTTTCCAAAAAGTGAGTTTTCAATTTTAATAAAAATATCAGTCTGTTTTAAATTATTTTTAAACAAATGACGTCTTGTTTGAAGGAGAAATGTCTGTAGTCTTAGATTGTAAAAAAAAAAATTCTACGATCCTTTTTTGGCGAGTTATCGTAATCTGAACATGAAAAAGTCAATATTTTTCCACAAAACATAAAAAAAAAAAACTTAAAGTCCGACGAATATGAGACATGTCTTACTTTCTTCCCCACATTGTTCTGCATCGATTGGTATCGGTCTCGACCCCATACCCCCAGCGGTTTCGGAGGAGATAGCGTGACAAGCTTTTGACAGCGGCGGCGGCGGCTGCGGCAGCGCCAGTTACTTTCTTTTAGAATAGAGAGATATTGTGAGATTTCCCCTCCTCATGGCCCAGCGGCGGAATGCGAAAAGAATAGTTCCCCCGGCCGAGGGTCACTTACAAAAGGAGTAAGGAGTCAGTTTTCGACTCGCAAACGAGGAGCGACTTGACAATAGCGAGGCGCCCCGATGTCTACAGCGAAGACACTATATCACAAAAGACTAACAAAGGCAGACCATCCCCCTGATGAGACGACTTAATGACCCAACGTGCGCTGAAGAAATAAAGAACAAGCACCGTTTTTCACACGGCCTAGGCGGACCAGCCTATCCGAATCAAGCTTGAAAGACGGAGGATGTTACAGATCCCGCCAGGGGAAAAAGTGTTAAAAACGGATGCAGGAGATTTTTAGAGAGAAAAAGAGACGAGTTTTGAGACGAGATTCGAAGCCTGAGTTTAGGATGGATAGCTGATCTCCTAGCTCCAGTCACTTCGATAGTTTTGGTGACTTCGATATTTTTGGAGGCTCAGCCCCCTGTGTGAAGAAGACCTTTTTCTCGCTGAGAAGGGTCATTTGGAGATCAAAACTTGATCTTTAGTATTTTCGAAGCAGCTAGCTTCTTTGGTGAGAACGTGGGACCAACCGTCCACTACTCTGATAATTAGACCACACAGCGTCTGGAGTTCGAGTTCGCCTCATTCCAGCCTGTTCCGACGAGTGGAATCCGTTCCCAGCAACTGAGACTTCTGCAATTAGAGTTTTATTGCCTGAAGGCCCGATCTACGATCCGTAGCGACAGATCAGCCAGCCAGCTGAACGGACAATCTTTAGCGTGCATCGCAGACTTCAAAGGACATTATTAATGTAAAGTGTATGTTCCAGAACACGACCTAATCGTGAAGTATCTAATCCAGAATCTCTAATAAATTGATATTCATTGTAAAAAGTTCTTATTAGTAAGCTGTTTATCACTAAACATAACCGGTGTGACGCTACCTAGCGTGTCGGCTTTGACACCAAGCACGGAATATGTTACAATATATATATATATATATATATATATATATATATATATATATATATATATATATATATATATATATATATATATATATATATATATATATATATATATATATATATATACTAGCGGCCCGTCCCGACTTTATCCCGGTTGAACAATTATCTATCTTAAGTAGATAAGAACAATTATCTATCTTTAGTAAATAATTTCCCATTCTGCTTCTGTAGATGGGACTATTAAATAATCTTGCATCAAGGTGTTGATTAATGCATCACACACCACAGGTATAATTCCAGATATAGTGTTTTGAGCGATCCGGAATTGATATGCCAATGATGTCTGAGTTTCTCCTGTATGCAAAAAGAAAAAAATGTATATATAAATAAAAACCAATATAAAAGGGAATGCATATGATAGAAGTTCATGTCATTATAAAATAAAATAAATGTTTGTGTTATACATTATTAAATGTCAATTTAAAAAAGATATGAATTGTATTCATATACTTTTTAATAATCAAAAAGTCCAATATATATATTTAATAGTATAAATTATGAATAAATATAATCTTTTATTTCTTGAAAATATATAAAAAAGTTTCTAACCTGTTGCAAGATATCGTAATGTAACTGCCAATCTCTCAGCGGCTGGTATGGCTTCACGCATCACAGTGCTTTCTTTTTTTATCAATGGTGTAATTTTCTGAACTAGAAATTCAAAATCAGCAGTGGTCATTCTAATCCATCGACGATAACCTTCAGTGTCCTAATGTTTTAAAAATAGAAATTGCTGCACATTGTACATTGATTTACAAATTGTTTTCATTTATAATTAAAAAATTTACCTTAAAACTAACAAAACATATTACTTTAGAACAATGTTATAAATTGTACATACTTTAAAATGCACAAAGAATTGTACATATTAAGTATTTAAAATTCTTGAAAAGAATCAGAAAACTCAAACTACAATTAAAAAGTTTAAACATTAAATATATATATGTATTAGGCATAAATAAACAAATGCTCATAAGTAATATAGTTACACTGTATATTGCAGGGATAAAAATTTCTTAATTAATAATTAAATCATTAATTGTATTTCTATGTGTTGTACAGGCATCAGAGTAGGAAAAAAAAAACAGGTTTGTTTTTTTTAAACTAACTATTTCCCCCCCCCCCCCCCTTGTTTTAGGATAAAAATGTCAATTCGCAACAAGTTTGTCCAAGAGTATCATCTGTCATAAATATACCATAATTATGATATTCAAATAATACTTTTAACTAATGTACATTAGTGTTACCTACTTTTCAAATAATTACAAAAAATTCTAAGAATATTGGAAGATAACATTTTTTAAATTAACAATGGTATAATTGTATTAATTTTTTTAAAAAATGTAGACTTTATTGATAATTTTTAATTGTCAAGTTAATCTGAAATAGTGTTGCAAATTTAATCATTAAAAATAAATAAAAACTACCACTTGCTCTATCTACTAGTAGTAGAGAATAATGAAGGAACTTCTTTTTAGCATATTCCAATGCTTGTCTTTTTTTCATCAGCAGATAATTCAGTTCTTGAATTTTTTGTTTTTGAATCAAGCAAGTAAGAGAGCAGATGAGCTGGTGTTGCAACCATGTTATAACGTTCATCTATTTTCCTCAACACTTCTTTAATTTTAAATCTGTCATTTTTTATAAACGTTCTAACCATAAACCGCATGTTTATAAATGAAATACATAGTATGGTATGTAATTAAAGGCATATTAAGTAGACAACAGAGAACTTACCTCTAATGCTAGTTCTCGCATGAGATTTTCATAGCAGCCCAGTTTATTTCTTCTCTGTAACCACTTTCTGGACCAAGCAGATCTCTTCGGTCTAAGTCGAGTTTTCTCCTTATTTATTAAATCAATCACTGCAGTAATGGCTAATACTGTAGTACATATTTTAATATTTTCTAATCTATCCATCGCGTACAACAAATTGCAACCTCACACTCGTTAACGCATGCGGGATAAACGTCATTCCATACACGCAGGAGCGATTAATCGCCAATTTCAGGTACGCAAGCGCGTTTAAACGCCAATTCCAGACGTTTGCTTTTGCGATTCAAAAGCAACCCTACCCGATGTTTTTTCATCGCGAAAGGGAATCGTATCTTGAATCCGTTGCATTTTAAACGGGTACGCGTTGACGTGTGATAAGGCCTTTAATGACCCAACGTGCGCTGAAGAAATAAAGAACAAGCACCGTTTTTCACACGGCCTAGGCGGACCAGCCTATCCGAATCAAGCTTGAAAGACGGAGGATGTTACAGATCCCGCCAGGGGAAAAAGTGTTAAAAACGGATGCAGGAGATTTTTAGAGAGAAAAAGAGACGAGTTTTGAGACGAGATTCGAAGCCTGAGTTTAGGATGGATAGCTGATCTCCTAGCTCCAGTCACTTCGATAGTTTTGGTGACTTCGATATTTTTGGAGGCTCAGCCCCCTGTGTGAAGAAGACCTTTTTCTCGCTGAGAAGGGTCATTTGGAGATCAAAACTTGATCTTTAGTATTTTCGAAGCAGCTAGCTTCTTTGGTGAGAACGTGGGACCAACCGTCCACTACTCTGATAATTAGACCACACAGCGTCTGGAGTTCGAGTTCGCCTCATTCCAGCCTGTTCCGACGAGTGGAATCCGTTCCCAGCAACTGAGACTTCTGCAATTAGAGTTTTATTGCCTGAAGGCCCGATCTACGATCCGTAGCGACAGATCAGCCAGCCAGCTGAACGGACAATCTTTAGCGTGCATCGCAGACTTCAAAGGACATTATTAATGTAAAGTGTATGTTCCAGAACACGACCTAATCGTGAAGTATCTAATCCAGAATCTCTAATAAATTGATATTCATTGTAAAAAGTTCTTATTAGTAAGCTGTTTATCACTAAACATAACCGGTGTGACGCTACCTAGCGTGTCGGCTTTGACACCAAGCACGGAATATGTTACAATATATATATATATATATATATATATATATATATATATATATATATATATATTTATATATATATATATATATATATATATATATATATATATATATATACTAGCGGCCCGTCCCGACTTTATCCCGGTTGAACAATTATCTATCTTAAGTAGATTTTTTTTCTCGTATATATATATATATACTAGCTTTATATACCCGGCGTTGCACGGGTGTACCCTTAATAAAGCTTACTTGTATGATATGTATATTTGTATTTTATGCCAATCGATATCCCTCTCCACTGGTCAGCATCCCATCAGCATATTATAATAACCCCCCCCCCCCATGCTGATGTCAGCATTAAAATGTTTCTTTCAATTTTAATATAATAAAAATGAATGGATAATAAAAATGAATGGAGTTAATCTGAGCTCTAGATGTATACGTACAAACATCCGAAATATATACAATTCACACACACACACACCTTTCCACACTTCATTTAATTAAGGTTGATCTCTCTCTTTTCCCCTACCACCAATTTGGTGTTCAAAATAGTGATATATAGAAAATATAAATTATTGGATTGTTAACGTTATTACACAACTTCGGGGGTAATTTTTAATGTATTTTTACAAACTGAATACTTTTACAATAGGTCATGGACCCTTAATTATGTACAGTCGAACCTCCATACATCGAAGTAGCAAATTGCGTGAAAAAATTTCGATATATAGAATTTTCGATATATAGAATTCAGCTTAGTCTTATCATAATCCTCCTAAAAAAAAAATTAAAGGTAATTTTCGTATACGAAACTCTATTTCTAATGTATATGCGAATCCCATTAAATGAAAGTTAATAACTAAAAAATGACGATTTATTGATTACTACATATCTTTAAAAAAAAACAATAATGCAGAAAGTGGTTACAATGATCACAATTACATTCTTTAAAGAAAAAACTACGAATCACTTACAATCTGGAAAGAAACACTGGGGGGGGGGGGTAATACACCCCTAGCAGGGGGGGGGGGCAGGGGGCACATGTAAAAATAATCGAAAACGACTGATATTAGTGTCGAATCCATAGTTTTTGGGGTCGCTGAGGTTCATGGTGACACTTTCGATGCCGGCTATGTGCAAGTTCAGTCCCCCCCCCCCATCAGCGTTGGGGGAGGGGGGAGGAGGAAGAAGGAATGAATATAAAATGTCCAATATACCAAGAGTAGTGTCGAAACCATAATTGATATAAAATGGTGGGAGATATTCACAGTTTCTATATTCACACTTTCTTTATACCCCTGAAGGGGTAATTTATATTCATACTTTCTTACCCCCACCTCACCCAACAATGCTGATGGGGGCTGCACTCTCACTTAAATAGCATCGGAAGTGTCCCTATTCATCCCAACACCATTGAGGGGGATGAAGGGGTAGAAATAAAATGTCCAAAATTGCCGAGAGTAGTGTCGAATCCAGTTTTTGTGTCGCTGAGATGAATAGGGCCCTCTCCATGCCGTTTAAGTGCAAGTACAGCCTCCCATCATCATTGGTGGGGTGGGGGGTGGAAGAAGGGGTAAAGCAAAGTCCAAACTGACTGAGATTAGTGTCGAATCCATAGTTTTTGGAGTCACTGAGAGGAATATTGGAAACTAAAAATGTTGTTTATAATCAAGATTTAAGTTAAATTAATAATTGAGTGAATTTGTAATTTTACTTTATCATTTGTATACTGTACTTACTTTTAAATACCTGAAAATTAAATTACTTAGATTTTACACTATAGGTAGAATCCTTTCCTTTTCCTGTGTAATAAAAAATTGGTATTAATAAATACCCGGTCAACGCCGGGTAAATAGCTAGTATTATATAAATATGTTTTGGTTGCACTAACATTAAAATAATTTTTGGTAGTATTTCATCCGATTCCTGCATAGCTTTACTTACGATATTAATTTTTGTTAACACATTATACCATGTAATAATGGAACAAATAAATTTAAACGACTTAATTTTCAAAAGTAATGAATTTGCAATGTTTCTAGTTTCAGAGTCTTTAGTATTATCAGAATAGAGGGTATATAAAGCATCATATATTTTTGTTAGATTGGATCTAAGAACTTTTCTACTTTCCCATCTAGTATCTGAAAGGGGTTTAAGTGTTAAAGTTGGGATTTCATTTTTTAAGACCTTCCAACGTTTAGTCGATGCGGAGAAGATTTGATTTATTATTTAATAGAACAAATACTACAACAGTACGTTGGTCTTGGTGACTTAGATCAGGGGTGGAATCTAAAATAATAGAATGATATTTACTAACTTTTAAGAGCGATATTATTTCATGTCTTATTTTTGGTCCCAAAAGGAAAATAAGTTCATTTTGAATATGAACACCTAAATAATGAGGCATATTTGATGGATTTCTGCTAATTCCAGTGAGGTGGTCTGATATGGTATCATTAAACTTTGCAATTGTTTCAATTAATTTTAAAAAGTTTCCATTTTGTTGCTCGTATAACTTATTATTTTTGCCTCTAAAACTCAAATTTTGACCGGCTAAGAATTTAACGGTATAAAATTTAATTTTTAACACGGAAACACATCTATCTTTATCCATATTTATTAATTTCTCATTTACAGAATCAGTAGTTGTTTTAGAAGAAATTGATGTATTTAAATCAATCCAAGATTTTGTATTATAAATGTGACTTTTTGATGTTTCATGACGTTCTATAATCTGAGTTAAATGTCTCCAATCGTTATATCCCTCAACAAAGGCACTAGAAAAAGTTTTAAATAATTTGCAAGGAAAACAAAATACACAATCTTTTCATTTAGAATACACTACCCAACTCTTGGAATTATTTCCCCGATACTTAAATTTTTTTTATAATAAATAGATGAGAAACCTCTGTTATCTTTATTTAAAGGAAAGTTTACATCCGCTTCTGTAAGTTGGGTAGGGCCTATCTCTACTAAAGTTAATTTAATTTTGTCAGATGGTACGGAAGGCCAACAGCTAACACGTTTTGCCGCCTTTCCCCCCTCCATGGGGGCCAAATTTTGAAAAATCCTGAAATTGATTTTTAGGTATTCGTGTTCATTTCATTTATAACGGGGTTCGACTGCATGATGGAGTGTGTAGAAAACAACCTCAGCCCCCAAAACAACTTCCCCGATCGTTTAGGCCCGCGTTGGTAGGGATTTTTCTGTGGTTGCGGGAAATCTATTGTATTCGATTTTTATCGCTTGGCTGCCTGTGACCACATTTCCCTCTGGGGAGGGTCTTTTTGACGTCCCTTGAGTAATTGCTTATATCTCTCCGTTTGTCATGTGTTAAGCCCTGGTTTCCTAGAGCGACGTCGGCGGCGTACTACCGCTGTCAACGCTGACCGCAATGACAGCTGTGACAAACTGCCGACGGCAGTCGCGAAGGGGTGGTTTCCAAGGAAGACGGAACGGGAGGGTTTTTCACTTTCTTTTAGTAAACAACGTCTTTGTCCGGCAGCCATCGCTAGAAATAAACATTGTTATGGCTGAAAGCGATATTAGATGAAGAGGAACGAGATGATGAAATAATACAATCGGCTTTTGAGAGAGAAGATCATCTTGATCTGTTCAAAAAAAGGGAGGATGAAGGAACCTTTAATATTTTAATTTAAAGGTATTTAAAAGACGATGAAGTAAAGTTCCGAGAATACTTCAGAGTTTCACGGGAGATTTTTTACTACATACTATCATTCATTAAAAATGACATCACCAAAGATTCTTGCAATCGAGAGCGTCGCCCTATTTCTGCTGAGGAAAAACTCTGCATTACTCTGAGGTAATTATACTTTAACTGCAATAAGTTAGAAATTAAAAAAAAAAAGTCTAAAATGAAGTGAATACTTCAATTTGTTTTTCTATTACGATAAAAATAAGTTCTATGTATTGTATTATTTTTCTATCAAAATAATAAAATCACTTATTTAATAAATATTTTTTTCTGCATAAACAACCACTAATTTATTCAATTTATTACGATTTGAAGATATATATATATATATATATATATATATATATACCCAAGTAACACAAAACCGTTGGCAAGTCGTTGGCCAACCCTTTTCGGGCATTTTTTTAAATAAACACCTTTCCATTATAATCAACTGGTGTCAAATTGCACACTCATGCTGAGTTAATATGACACATACTTTTTGTAAGATTACCTTTATATAAATATTTTTTTTCATTATATATATATAAACACTTTATCTTCCAATTTTTCTTCATGTCTGATACAATATATACAATTGAGGTCTGATTTTTTTAAAATTTTCCATAAAACTGTTATATCAATTTTTGGACTTACCTTGTTTAATATTTTAAAACAGCATCTTAATAAGGCATGTTATAGTAATTTTAATAAAACACAACTTTTCATCAATTTTTTTTATTTTAACAAAAAATTTAATAAAATTTAATTTTACATTGTCAAAAATACACAGTTCTTTTATCTCTCCCTCCTTCTCTGTCTTTCGAAAAAAGGAAAAATCCCTTTATTAAGTCTTCAACAAATTTTTCCGTTATAACTTCTCCCTGGTGAGCCAGTCCGACAGAAGCTGTCAATAGAAAAATAAATTAGTACAGTAAATGAGTCAAAAGAAAAATAGCTATATATGCACAAAACAGTCAAACAAAAATGCCTGATTAAGTTAGTTTTTTTAATTCTTTAGAAACAAGTTAACTTATTATGAAATCTAACCCTAGCATTTACTTCATAATCAAAAATTTCCTCATGTTGCATGATCTTGTCTTAACTATTACTTCAGGTATGCAACAGTAAAGGTTTATTTATTTGCTAAATTATCAAAGCACAAAATAAAACAACAATTTCAAATATGCAAACTAAATTAACATCAGAGAAAAATTAGACACTGCACAGATCTTTAAAAATTTTAGTACATATTTATTTACATGAATATATCAACTCTCTGAAAACTTACTTAAAATTTAGACATGAAAAATTAAAATATCAAGAGCTATTGGCAGAAATTTCTATTATAGGAACTAATCACCTTAAACTGCTTACATGTGTTTAGCAAAGTTTATTTTCATAAATTAACAGAGCAGAAAATTGAAGAATAATTTGAAATATTTGAACCAAATTAAAATTAGAAAAATAAGATATTGTAATATATGATAGATAAGATTAATTTCCACATACATTTTACCAATACAACATTGAAAAAATTCAGGTGAAATTTTCTTTCTCTTAACCACACAGTAAACAATATTTTCTCAGTAAAAGTCAAATTAATTCTATAGCATCAAAAGCCCAACAGTTTGTAAATGTATGTTTGTCAACACAAAGCGTTTTATTAGCACAATATCTTTAAAAAAAACCAACACTTTAATAATTTTAGACAATATTTATAACTCCACGAATATAAAAAAAAATTACAAATGTTTGAACAAAATATCAACCCTACTAATGCCTTTCTATCTACTGAACATCACAGTATCTATATATTTAATTTGCTAAGCCAGACCAATTCTTTGGGCTGTCTGGGAGAGAAAACTACTGCATCAATTTATTTCATTTTGGTCTTAAAAAAAGATTTTAATCTATAGATGTGTCAAATATGGTTTTTGTAACCATAATCTCTATTAATTAGCGATAATTTATAATCTAAAATTGCTTTCTGTACATGCTCAGCGACATGTTTAAATCTGGCTTTAGATACTCACTAAGCACGAGGCTGCATAAACTACTGCATAAAATACTGTACTAATTAGATATAACTAAGAATTTAAAACACATTAACATAATGATTTAAAAATACATATTTAATAAAGTGAATCAAATAATACTAGTAGGAAACAAGGGAAAATAAAAAAGAGTGAGGAACAAGACTTCAGTTTATACAAATAGGCCAAGAATTCAAAGCAAGTTTTTACCTAGATTCAATCATTCATAAGATGATAACCACACTTCCAATTCTTTCATCTATGGTACTAATGAGATCAGGACTGGCAGTCAAATAAAAATTTCCAATTCATAATCTTATTTCCTTTTTCTATATGAATCACATGCTGCATACCAGTTCCTTGAATACATGATCTTATAGACAGCTAAAAATAGAAAAATAAGTCATATACCATGTGATTGTCAAAATACAGTCTTTAATATTATGTACAAACTTTATAAAATATAGTGTCAAAAATATTGCTAAAAATGTAAATATTATAATAAGTAGCAGCTAATCAAATGTTAAAGACAAGTGAATTATTTTAATGAGTGATCAGCTTACTTCATAAATAGTCCTTAATATTATGTACAAACTTTATTAAGTACATTGTCAAAAAATTTCTTAAAATGTAAATATTACAATAACTAGCAGATAATCAGATGCTAAAGACAAATGGATTATTTTAATGAGTGATCTGCATACTTCATAAATACTTTGAATTGATATTTTACTTTCAAACAAAATGTTTAACATTAAATACCTGTTCGAGTCTGAGACAGACAATTATTTTAAACTCAAATAAAATACAATTGCAAAGTTGATAGTAAGGAGAGAAAAATTACTGAAATTTCACCAAAGCAGACAGCTAATTGTATTTTATCCTTGTATTCATAAGCTAGTGATTAACTGACGCTTCTTTATAAATTTGACGATTTAATAGAGTAGGTTTTCTAAATTTATGAAGTAAACTGTGAGATATAAACTTATAAACAACTTAAATACACTTAGAATAAAAGATTCAACTTCTTATATAAAATGTTCAGAAAACTTTAATAACAGAAATTTGAGCATAAATAAAAGTTTACCATAATGTTTTTATTATCAATACTCTAGTTAGAAATAATCTTACTGAAAGTACAAGGTAAGAATCATAAGTAAACACCAAATTTGGTCAACTATTCAATTTAAAACTTTCTGAACGATCCGATTAACTAAAGTAACTCAACCATTTAAAATAAATAACATAAACAGATCCATGATTTCAAAAAGTTTAAATACAAGCATTCTATAAAGGATTCTAAATATAGATTACTTATTGTGATCTAAAAATAGAGAAACAGCAAATACAATTACAGTAGTTAAAAATTATTATTTGAGGAAAGCTTTGGCTGTTTTTATAGAAGTTTAACAAAGTATTTTACTTAAAATTACCAAGTTACGCTTCATTTTCTTATGCATTTTAGAAAACTACTTGATGCTACTAATTAGCCAAGTACATCATTTTGTTTACTAAATAAAAGTATATTACTAATAAAATAATATACTTACTCTGGAATTCTTCGTAATATTACAATCACGTGGAACATGGAATGGCCGACATCCATTTCTTTTTACCGTTCATTTCTTCTCCACACGTGCAAACATTTCACCAAACCAGTTTCTGTCGTAGTGAATAATGCATTTTGTAACTGTTGGCCCAACAGCTTTCGTTTGCAGTTGGGCCAACGGCATTTTGTAACCGTTGGCCAACCATACACATTTTGCAGTTGGGCCAACGGCATTTTGTAACCGTTGGTCCAACAAACGCATTTTGCAGTTGGCCCATCTGCATTTCTGAAATTTCTGCCAACGGTAACCATTCCCCAACGGTGCAACGGAAATCTGCGGTTGGGCCAACGGTGTGTGTTACTTGGGTATATATATATATATATATATATATATAACAATTAATAAAGTAATAAGCGATTTTGTACGTGGAGGGTAATCTTCAGAACCACTGTACCTATTTGAAAAATTCTTTCACTGTTTGAAAGGTACATTATTCCAGATGGACATATGCTATATATTATGTATATCTGATCAGTAGAAATAAAGTTAGGGGCTTAATCCTAACAATCTCCATTGTTTCTGCTACTGTGTTCTACCGCTTTTTGTTCCGAAGATTTCAACGATCCTTATCGTGGTGCTATCGCGGTGGGCTTCTGTTCTGACGCTAGCGGTTCGAACCTATCCGTTCTCTGGCAAGCCTTTTTCTTTTAAAAAATTTATTTTAATTATTAACTGACATAAAATTAATTTAAGGTATTACAGTGATTTCCGCTTATAAGAATCACGTTTGTTATTACTGTTTTTGATTCTTATAAGCGGTTGATTCTTATAGCCGAAATTTAGGTTTTTGGACAGGCACGCACACACCCTTATATACATATATTAGAAAATTTACCATAAAATACTCTTTAATTTACGTTAATTATCTTTTATTAAAATTATTTTTTATAATATTAAAAATACAACTTAATTTCTAGAGTTATAAATAGATACACATAATTATAGTAAGAGAAGAAAAATTCCAATATTTGTTACAACATACCTGCTTAACAGTTTTAACATTTCAACTACAGGAAGGGAGAAAGAAAAAGTGTTCTATGGTAGTTTGACGGAATGAATTTTTCGGGAGGCTGTTTATACCTCTTTCGATACCAATAGTCTCAGACGAAGCTGAGATCTACTAATGTCACGTTTGCCTAAGTCATAGTGGACTCTTCGAAGATTTATGTGTTTTAGGGTCCAGGAAGCCGCAACCTGGATGTGAGAGGTGGGGAAAAAAGAGTTCCTGTGTTTGCCAGTGGAGAAAAATTAATCGGACCCGGTCGTGTAAATATGCCCCCGTTTCAAGCTAATAGGACAGTGATATGCTAAAGCATTTAAGGGGAAACTATTATATTATGTCTAGCAAAGAAAGGAACGCATTTCCGACTGTATTCCATCCCATCTTATCACTCTTTCTTTAAAAATATAAAGAAAGAACTTCGTGCCTTTTGAGGGTTTAAGTGGCTTTTTTTTGAAAAACGAAAGCAAAGCGAAGAGTGTAAGCTGATTCTTAAAACCGGTGGATTGATTCTTTAAAGCGAAAATTTTAACATGGAAATAATACATTTGTTTTTGTTTTTGCGATATTGATTCTTATAACCACTGATCACTATAAGCGGTGGTTACTGTATTTAGGTTATTATTAAGGTAAAAAAAGATTTACAATTTATTGGCTATCAACTGGAAATTTATTGGTATAATATTTTGTTCAACCCGGACAAAGTCGGGACGGGCCGCTAGTAGTCATCCTCCCGCTATTTAGCTATGTTGGCCTTATGGGAAATCCGTCCCTGTGCAGAGGAGACTTGAGAGGCTCAGAGAGTTTTCGTCCTGCTCTCGAACTGGTCGGTTCGGTTTGTTACTCGCTCCTGACCACGTGCATTTTCCCCATTGCTTTCGGGCTCTGTGTGTTTCACGTGTATTTTTTGCACGTGCTCCTTCGCCTCGCCTGCGTCTTTTCCGGCACCCAGTTACGGCCAGTCTAGTTAGCCTGTGGGGTGGTTAATTCAGCTTGCAGATGGGTGACTCGGCTGAAGTAGCTGGCCCGTCGAGCACGTATTTCGGCCTCTCAGCCATGCATTTCGGATACCGCTGACACCTTTGGATATGATAGACCCCCAGCGAATCGCGCCTTCGATATTCCACGTGTGCAACAGGACTCTGCTGCGAACAATACATGTGCTCCATCCATAGCGGATACTCAACTATCAAATCAATGCTGTGATGTGATTAGTGTTCCTACTCAAGACAGTGCTGTGCTCCTCCTAGAGACACAGTAACCCAGGATTATACCGCAAATTCTCAGGATGTTTATGATAGGGACGGTAGCCCCTTTGACCGGTCAAATGAATTATATGGTCCGCATGACATCATCAAGGATAGAGTAGCGACCATTCTGAATTTTTTCGGGGCCTACTTGAATCCCGAGTGGTAGTATTTCTGCGTGATCCACAGTTTTATGCGGTACTTCGAGGACACGCCAAAGAAACTTAAAGAATACCCTCCAGCCGAGGTAAGTCGGTCTTTAGATTGCTTATGTAATGTGCTCAGGAGTTGTACTACTAAAATTAGTGAACTAGCCGCTGCGCGACCAGCATGGTCGCTTTTAGTTTTATATTTTCTTTTGCAAAACAACTCAACTGAAAGTAACATATGAGGCTGTGAAAGGCAAAGTGGTGTAAGTTAGTAAGTCAAAAGGGTTTATATCAGAAACTACAAAAAATTCCACCATAAATCTGAAATAGGCAATCTGTAGATGTGTCAAATTCAGTTTTTGTAACCGCAATTTCTATTAATGAGCGATCATTTACAATTCAAAACTGATTTTCTGCGCTTGTTCAGTGGTATGTTTCAATCTGTCTTTAGAAACTCACTGTTTCTGCGCATGCTCGGTGACATGTTTTAATGATAAACACGTTTATTCCGAGGAGTCTCTCTAGATCTCTCTCTCTCTCTCCTCTGCCATTTTTATCTATATATATAAAACAGTTCCGTAACTGACTCATTCATTCATTCATTCACTGACTGACTGACATACAACGCACAGACCAAACCGCTGGACCTAAAGGGCTGAAATTTTGCATGGCGATTCTTCTAATAGTGTAGAGGTGCACTAAGAAAGATTTTTCAAAAATTCTTCTTACATTTTTTTAAATTAAATTTTCAAGCTGTTTTTTAAACTTTTTTTACGTTTGCATTTAAAATAATACATTGAGGGTTATAAAATTTATATCACGAGAAAGATCATAAAAATTGCTTCAAAATGAAATTTTTTTCGAATTTTTACCTCCATTTCCTGATTTTGGTGAATTTTTAAAGATTAATTTTTAGAATTTAATTTATTAAATGCTGATCACGTGATTTCTTTTTCTGGTACTTTCAATAAATTTATCGTCACGTGCGTAACAACTAAATAGACAAAAAGATATTTTTTTTCTTGCTAATGTGGCAGACGATTGGACATTATTTTGTCTATAAAAATATCCCCTACGATTTTTTATAAATATATATTTTTTTTCCTACGTCAATTGTATATATTGATCGTCGTATTTATTATAAATATATATATATATATATATATATATATATTGGCATTGATTGCATACATTGACCGTTGCATTTAATTTGAATGTACTCCGTAGCGAAGTGCGGGTTTTCAGCTAGTTTTATGATAATTATGTTTGTGAAATATAAGATTAAACTTCATGGAAATTGTGCATTTCGTACTGTTTAATGAGCGATAATTTACAATTTAAAAAAAATTGCTTTCTGCGCATGCTCAGTGACATTTTTAAATCTTGCTTTAAATACTATACAGCCGTCATGTTTTGACGGGCACCAACTAGTCGCTATTTATGCTAAAAATAATCTCAACCACTAATCGCTTGACGATCTTGTCACACAGGACTTGGAATCCTTTTCTATCATTTCTGTGAAATTTCTATTATTTCTGTGAAAATACTAAATTTCTCATCACCCCCGCTTACGTTCGGCACCGTAGCGGATTCCCTACCCGTGACCTCTCCAAAATTTTCTCTTAACATAATAGTTGCATTGTGGCTAGTGACTTCAATGCACATAATAGGGCCTGGAATTGTAAAGGTACGAACACTAAAAATATGTTTCGATTTTTCGAAAAGAATCGTAGAGAGAATCTTAATTGAAAAATTACCCTTTTGATTCGAAAAATTTCTCGGTTAGGAAAACATGATTTATCTTCAATTCAGTTATATTAAAACCTTGATTATCAATCCCATTTTTCAATATCAATTTCTACCATCTGTCAGTCACTACATACAGTCATTTGAAGAATTATAAACCATTTTGTTGGAATCTGTCCGTTTTCACGGAATAGTTTCAAACTGAGAAAAACGTGAACATATCTTTGTGAACGAATACCATTTGGTCAAACGTTTGGTCTATTCAAAGCACACAATAGACAATACATTTCTCCTGGGAGTGTAAGACAAGTAAATGCGCTCCAAACCTGTTGCGAAAAAGGGGTCTGAGGGCTGAAGCTACAAGGCAGGTACAATCAGTATGCTTCGAATACGGATTGTACTCCTGTCCTCCCTGGCACTTATTTCTAATGAAAATGATCTCTCATCATCTGTGGACTTTTCACTTATAATAGACAATTTTGCTGCTGAGAAAGCAAGAAAAATTGCTTTATAACCAACAAATTCATACATGTAAGTGTTTGTTTTGAACAGTTTACATTTTCTAAATCGTGTGAATAATTTTTCCATTGTTTCATGATTCATACAAATTGATTAAGTTTATATTTTAGTGGGCCAATTGTAATTTCATGTATAATTTTCTTTTACGGAGCTAGAATGTAGGTTTTTTAGTATCGAAACGTAATGCATTAAAAGTAATAATTAGTAAAATCAGTAGTGGATGCAGTTTTTTTTTTTTTTTTTTTTTTTTTGGGGGGGGGGGGGTTGTTGCTCTCTTAATTTGTTTTAGGGGATGATAAACCGTCTTATTTATTTTGTAAAATTTTGGCAGCTAGCCTGAAATAAATTAGATGTTAATTTTTTTCGTACTTTATGGCTTCACAGATTGCCTAAAAATGTTCAAAAAATACCTTCGGTTTCGGAACACAGCCTCGATAACCTCACTTTAATGGCTGATAAAATTTTAGATGTCACTACTAATTAAATTCATGCTCTAAACACGGTCCTATAATTGAAATTAAGAAGCAAATATCGGAATTGACTAAGCAAATGGAATGACTTTTAAGATCCCGATTCAGATCTCCTAGCTTTAAACGCTAAAAGCGTAATTGTTCCAAAAGCTTTGGTAGAAATCGCTCATGACCCACAAATTCAACATTGAAGGTAAATGCTGTTATCATGCAAGTTTTGGTGAAAATGCAAAGCATCGCTGTTCTAGCGATTTTAAAAACTAATAATCGGGAATCTAAAGGGAAATCACTTAATACGGCGCAATGTGATTTTAAATGGAATAAGTCTCCTTTTTATATGAGATTCTAGTAATGGTATTCTATATTTGATTGATAGTGAAAGTGATCTTTGCATCTTATCATACAAGAGGCATGAAAACGAATGGCCCATAGAATATTTTACTTTACTCAGCTTATATGTCCGGTATAAAAACTACGGTATGAAATTGGTTACGGTAAATTTCAATTTACGCCGAAATTTTCAATCCTCTTTTGTTTGATTCAACATTAACAAATCCATTATTGGATTTAATTTCCTAAAACATTTTGGTCTTTTAAGGGGACAGTGGACCTTCAAACCTTGCTCTCTTTTTTTGTTTTGAATGGATTTGCTTGAAATTTGAATATGTGATCAGTACCATAGATATGTAAAAGTGGTTAAAATTTAAAGATGAAATATTAATTATGAATTATGAATTGATAATTATTTCAAAAATTGGCCTAATTAAAAATGTTCCACGCGCATTTCTTTTGCATATAATATGTTAATTTTTATTTACAGGATACCATATATAGAACTAACAATGAAACTTGTTGCTTATTTTAAGCATTCATCAAAAATATAAAGAGAAAAAATAATAATTGTGAAAACACCCTTTTTATGACGCAAAATACCTATAAATCATCTTTTCGAGTACAAAATTTAGAAATTCTGAGCTACGAAGCATAATTTTTTTCAATAAGACTTATTTGATATACAGTTAAGTATATAAAACTTAAATTTCAAAGCAATACGATAATTAGAAATGCGCCTGGAGCAGTTTGAATATTCGTATGACGTGAAATTTTTTATTTTGAGAAAAACACATTTAAAGTTATTGCCATTAGTAACCACATAATATCTAAATGAATTACAAATGCCTATAACTAGGAAAGTAATCACAGAAATTAAAAATTCTTTTTGCAACACATTCCTACTCGTCCGTAGTTTTACAATTAAATAAAATAAAATAATCGAATTTTTGGACAAATTTTACTGCAACTACCAGATGTAAACATTAGCGGCCGTCCGCAATTTGCAACCGTGTGTCAACATGGATTTACGCACTGAAATCAGTAATGCTTGAAAGCGAGCTGCACGATCAAATGAAAATTGGGAACAGTCTCAAGAAAGAAAGCGAAGAAGAAATAATTCATTAAGAGGGAGGCTTGAAAGAGAGAGCATAAATGATCACGAGGTTAGGCTTAACTGTCACCGACATAGCAACCGAGAGATAGTAATAGTTAATTTTGTACACTTTTTTCAGTACTTGCTGAATTTTTGCTCCATTTTATAAGTGAAGAAAATTTTCCCAACAATTTATTATTTGATATGATTAAGTGTAGATATCTGAATAGTGAACAATAGTACGTACAGAGAGTGATGTAATCCACGCTATATTTTAGTACTTGCTGAATTTTTACTCCATTTTTTAAGTGAAAACATTTTCCCCCAACAATTTCTTATTTGATGTAATGATAAAGTGTATATATCTTAATTTTGACAAATAGTACACACAGAGAGGGATGTACACTGGTGTTGGATTTCTCAGTCTTAACTCCGTTCTGAATTAATTAAAATTCATATTTTCACGATGTTTTAGAAACAGCCTTATAGAAAATATCCTTTAACAACGTATATTTATGATGACAGGTAATGGTAACATTCCTTACATGTATTACTTTCAGTTGAGCTGTTTTGCAGAAGAAAATATAAAACAAAAAGCGACCATGTTGGTAGCGCATCGTCTAGTATATATATAAAACGCGTATGTAAGCGGCACAAAAATCGGCGATATTTCTACACTCCGAATGGCAACAGCTGCAACTAACAGATGTAAACATTAGCGGCCAACCGCGTGTGTGTAGTGGTTCGACGATAGCACGAAGTTTGATGCAATTTAATTGCTGTATTTTACACGTGAATAATTTTAATTTATTCACGAGATAATTTATTCTTTTGTTCCATCGGTTTTTCTAAATGTATGTAAGAGGACAAACTTTTGACAAAATTTGTTTAGACCTATGAAATCCAGTGTTTAGTCATGGACAGCTGTATGTAAGTTTATCTAGAGTCCGTTCTTTTGATTCTGTCACTGTAGTATCTCCTATTTCTGAAATACTCAACTGTGTATATCAAGAAGTTTGAGTAATACCATAGTAAAATATTAATAATTGCATTATAATATCTTAATAGTAAGTAAGAGTTAATTGTGTACAGTTTTTTTAGTAGTAGGTACTTGCTGAATTTTTACTCCATTTTATAAGTGAAGAAATTTTCCCAACATTTTTTTATTTGGTATGATTAAGTGTAGATATCTGAATTGTGAACAATAGTACATACAGAGAATGATGTAATCCACACTTTATTTTAGTACTTGCAGAATTTTTACTTCTTTTTTAGTGAAAAAATTTCTCTAACAATTTCTTATTTGATGTAAGGATAAAGTGTAGACATCTTAATTTTGAAAAATATTACATACAGAGGGGGGGGGGGGATGTTACTTATAAAATCATTGGTGTTGGGTTTCTCAGTCTTATCTTTAACTCTGTTCTGAAGTAAGGGAATTCCCATTTTTTAATCACGATATTTTAGAATCAGATTTTTAGAGGAATACCCCAACAACGTATATTTCTGATGAGGTAATTACATATCCTTACATATTTACTTCAGTTGAGTTTTTTGCAAAAGAAAATACAAAACTAAAAGCGACCAAGCTGGTTTCGCAGTGGCTAATAAGGCTAAAATTCAATGAAATTTTAGCTTGAAGACCTGCTTTGCACACCATTTTAATGTGAGCTATCGCATTGAATTATAAAACGCAAAAAATTATTTAAATTCTTCACGACATCGATTACTACATTTTAAGAAAATTGAGCGTTTTTCAAACGAATAAATGCTTTGTCATCCAATATCTTCATTCATAGTATTAATATATGTATGTCTGAAACGCAAGAGGTAGGAGAGCAAGCAGTATGCTACAATATTTTTTTCACGGAAGCCTGAATGGGGTTCAAAATTTTAATTTGGCCTCTGTTTATACGCATTTATAAAATATATTTTTTCCATAACAGTATTTTTGTATAAACATTACAGTGCGTATGTAAAAGAGTTGAAAATTTGAAGATGAAAAAAAAAAATTTAAACGAGTTTTTCAAATAGCTCAATTTTTCCTCTTTTGAACAGGTTTGAAAGGTTTTCAAAGTAATTCAAAAAATAATTTTTGTCCAGATGTCTGACAATGTTATTTATGAAATTTGTACTATAAAAGGCTATAAAGTTATTTTTCAGCGACATATTTGCTTCAGAAATTATTTTTTCGAATTAGTATTCTAAATCCAGAATTCTGGTGACAGTAATAACTTGCTATGAATTTTATGTGTATCTTTTCAATATGGTAAATGAAGAAAAATACCATACTAAGATGGCCTTACGCAATTTCCGTACTGTCATGTACGCTCTGACAGTACGGCATAAAATTGTGGCTATGTAATTATCGTGGACACATGCAGTAGTTGATGTATTTGATTCTAAAATCTCTAATACAAAGTCTGTTGTCAGTAAGGAATATAAAAAACGTGCTTTTATGTTAAAGAGAGTTTTCTGATCTGGACCTCCCTAAGTGTAAATGTAGCATATTATACATCGCCCGAGAGGAAGATCGTTATTTGAAGTTTGAATATGATTCTATGCTCCATTGGAGTTGAGATATTCTTCTAATGCGGAGTCACTTTGTCGTTACGACGTTCGCCTGTTATTCATTGCAGTTTTATTGGCCTATTATTACGAGAGCACCTTATAGGAGGACCGTCATTATCCCCTATGAAGGGACGACACAACGGAGGTATTTTAATAGCACTTCCGGCGGGATTCGATCCGAGCACCCTAGCATCCGAAATACATTACTCGTGCTATCCTAGTTAATAAGTTCTATAAAATTTCATTGAACAAAAAACATGAGTAAAATATTCATAATCTATATATATAAAACAGTTCCGTAACTGACTGACTGATTGACATACAACGCACAGACCAAACCGCTGGACCTAAAGGGCTGAAATTTTGCATTGCGATTCTTCTTATGGTGTAGGGTGCACTAGGAAGATTTTAAAAAAATTCTTCTTAGATTTTTTAAAATTAAATTTTAAGCTGTTTTAGTAATTTTTTTTAAGTTTGCATTTGAGTAATTTGAGTATATTTTGCATTTGAGTATTTTTTTAAGTTTGCATTTTTAAGTATGCATAAGTGATCCATAAAAATTCCTTTAAAATGAAAACATTTTTCGAATCTTTACCTCCATTTTCTAATTTTTGGTGGCCACATAATTTTTAGAATTTAATTTATTAAATGCTGATCACCTGATTTCTTTTTCTGGTACTTTAAATAAATTATCGTCTCGTGGCATAACAACTAAATAGACAAAAAAAAAATTTTTTTCTTTCTAATGCGGCAGACGATTGGACATTATCCAAAAAAATATTAAAATACAGTAAAAGATATGTTCCTCAAACTGTACTAAATTAACTGTACTATATTCTTTAGTATGTCCTATTACATGAATTACATGTAATAGGACATGAATTACATGTCCTATTACATGATTATTTTTCGGAAAGTTTTAAGTAATCCTATGTCAAAAATTTTGCCAAAATGTGCCAGAAAGGATTAAATTTATATGGGTAAAATAATGTATCGTGGTGAGGAAAAGGATGACAGCGATGCCCATTAACAAAGGGTGTAAGGCTACTAAAAAATTGGTAATTACATTACCCGAGCAACGCCGGGACGGGTACAGCTAGTATATATAATATACTATATATATTTATATATATATATATATATTTATATATATATATATATATTATATATATATATATATATATATATATATAATATATATATATATATATATATCTATATCTATATATATGTGTGTGTGTGTATGTATATGTATATAACTCAAAATGAAATTTTCTCCAGAAAAAGAGACCTTCAATATAGATACGACACAGCAATAATAGCAATTGTCACTTTTTCTCGGAAACGACCTCACGCTGCATTTGCCTTTAAGGACTTCTTGAACTGACTCCTAGTAAAAACATCCCGCGTACAATGGACACAATTGATCATGGAAAAGACCCATTGCACTCAATCATGTATTGTGAAACTTGTCAAGTATCTGTAACTTTAATTTCCACAGGATGTTTCGACGTCAACAATTTCGACGTCAACGACGTTTCTTAATAAAACAGATAAATGCACATGCAACGCAATTTAAACAGTCGATCACTGTATCTACGAATGTACACGTTTTAACAGTTATAGAAAAAACCATCTGGTTTTGAAAGCTGGACTTTCGATAAGTTCTTTAAGGATTTCTATCTATATATATAAAACGCGTAGGTATGCGGCACATAAATCTGCGATATGTCTACATTCCGAATGGCAACGACTGCAGATGTAAACAATAGCGGCTGACCGCGTGTGTGTAGTGGTTTGACGATAGCACGTAATTTGGTATAATTTTATTGCTGTATTTTACACGTGAATAATTTTAAATTTATTCACGAGATAATTTATTCTTTTGTTCCATCGGTTTTTCTAAATGTATGTAAGAGGACAAACTTTTGACAAAATTTGTTTAGACCTATCAAATCCAGTGTTTAGTCATGGACAGTTGTATGTCGGTTATCTAGTGTCCGTTCTTTTCATTCTGTCACTGTAGTATCATCCGATTTCTGAAATACTCAACCGTGTATATCAAGAAGTTTGAGGAATATCATAGTAAAATATTAATAATTGCATTATAATATCTTAATAGTAAGTAACAGTTAATTGCCTAGCAGTTTTTTTAGTAGTACTTTCTGAATTTTTTCTCCATTTTATAAGTGAAGAAATTTTGACAACAATTATTTATTGGTATGATTAAGTGTAGATATCTGAATTGTGAACAATAGTACATATAGAGAGTGATGTAATCCATGCTATATTTTAGTACTTGTTGAGTTTTTTACTCCAATTTATACGTGAAAAAAAAATTTTCCAACAATTTCCTTATTTGATGTAATGATAAAGTGTATATATCTTAATTTTGAAAAA